>JAHWFO010029798.1:137604-157467 GCA_023313115.1 Rhysida immarginata
ATTATTATTTATTATCATTATTATTATTATTATTATTATTATTATAATTATTATTATTTGTTTTATTCAATTTCTGTATATTCATTTGTTCAAATAAACTTTTCGAATTCAGATTGAATTTGTGTTTGTTTGTGGTTACTTTTAATCTCTAATAAATAAATAAATAAATAAGTAAATAAATAAATAAATAAATTACACAATCACTGGTTTTCATGCATTTAATTACATTTTTATTCAAATTTTACAGACATTAAAATAAATTTTATCTTTGCAATAAATACTTTTTTTTTTACATTAAATTGTTATTTATCATAATGCAGCCAAGTGAGTTTTGACGTATCAGGTGCGTACACAGGATTCACGATTATTTCTTCAGGGATATTGATATGATGCATCACGATGGTATCGCCCAGGTAGAGGCTTCTTCAGGTTGTAGTTAGGTGATAATACGTCTTGTATTAAACTATTAATGTTCGATCCTCATATTGATTTCCTACCGATTGACACAGTTCGTTTTTTATTCCGCGTGATAACGTCAGATCTCTTGCGAAGTGTCTCGATGAAGTGTGTAACTGGGGAGGTCTGCTCAACAGGCAAACTTCCTGGTCGACCGATCTCGTCGTAGGCCTCGTCAGGTCCACTAACCAATGCAATATCGACATCATCGTGGGTTTTTTTCTTTTAAGCCTGTAGACAAGTTGTTGTGGATATAGATAAGTAAGTGTGTCTTGAACGGATTGCGGTGACGGTGTTTGGGTCATTAAATATGGGCTTGAAGGTGTTTGAGGTTCGGTTTGGGTTGAAAGACTTGTTTGTTTCGAGCGGGCTTCACAGCGCTTTGCTCTTAGATATTTTTGAAGTGTATTTATATAAAGGTCCATTTTCTGATGCACATTCAAATTTGATGCTTTTAAAATCTCGTTGATTTAGAATCCACTTATTTATTACGTTTTTTTCAACAGCATTGACCACACTCATTTCGCGATGGTGTCGGGACGCTCTGGACTGTAGCGTGAAGGAACCCTTGATATTCGTAAGGAGGTAGTAAAACGTACTTTTGCATGTTCTTAACTAATTAAGTTATTCAAAATAAGTGCAGCGACACTGCCTAGCAAAAGTGGCAGCAAGAATCCGTTTCCACGTTGATTCAGGTAAGTTTTCTTGGCCATTAATGGAATTTTTTTATGGGCTAAACCGTTCATTTTCCACAAATTCTGCTTAATGGTTGGTGTCCAGGCGACTCAATGATGTAGAATGTTATGACAGATCTCACACAGAGCTTTAATTTGATTAAGAGTTGCATGTTGCATTAATACTTTCCTATGCTGAGGAGTCGAATGTTTCAAAGCTCCTAGAAAATGATGACGTTTCACAACCAGAGGAATCATTGTTGTATCACCTCCCTATTCAGTTAATTTGAAAATGATGATCGGCGTCTTTAAACCCATGTTTTATCCGCATAGACCACGATAGGTTTTTTTGTGAGGAAAAATCTTACTACGCAATCTTAGATTATCAGGGCAACTCTGAGTTAAATCAAGTAGTAAATAACTATGGAGCTCCTGAGTGGCATCTTTAAAGGCTTCGATGAGTAAACGACCATAACCTGTTTGCGATGCCAAGGTGCGAATCTGTCCTACGTCTCTAGGTGACTTTAACAGAGAGACGAACTAAGTATTTAAACTTATTGTATGGATGATTTTTGAATGAGCAAAGATGTTCTGAGTTATTAACAACACAGATAAATTGAGATAATGACTGTATCGCATGTAGATTTTCTCAACAATTTCATTATTTTTCACTTCATTTAATAAATCATCTAAAATCAGTAAAGCCTGTTCAGGTATATGTTCGTGTATCAACGTTTTATCTGGCACCCCTGCATGAAATGTCATGTTAAGTAGGTTCAGGTTTTTAACAACTGGTGGGATTAAAGCTCCATAGCAGTAAATTATTTCCGTAGGTGACGGGTCCATCACTTCACCTCTATACTTTAACATCTGAGCTACTAATGTAGACTTTCCCCTTCCAAAACAACCAGCAACATGAGCCGAAAAGTATTGCATAAATTTAACAGTTGCATTTATTTCCGTGATGAAAAAAGGGTGGGACAGAGAAAATTTTCACAAGAGTTTACAAAGCCTATGTTGAATGTTAAATAACACATCTCTCTTTAAAAGAACTTTATTTCAAAAATCCACAACATACGTAATTCAAACTCTGTGAAATTATCTCATGAACAGTTTTATCGCAACAGGATTACAGGTAAGGTTGTTTTTTGCAAACTCGGAATTTCTACGTGGAAGGGTTTTGCAACAAAAAAAATTCTCTGTATGTAGTTTTTGCGAATGCGAAATTTCTCCATAGACATTTTTACGATTGCGGAATTTCTCCGCCGTCGGTTTTTACGATCGCGGAATTTCTCTGCAGACGGTTTTAGTGATGCCAATATTTATTGTTAAGTCGTTTTATCTTCCTTGAAATATCACCAAATAAACTTGTATCTCACCACATTTTAAACACCTCCTACAAAAGATTTATTTCGAAGATAATTATCTGTTTGTGTGTTGGTGTTATTATTAATGTAATACATTATTTTTGAACTTTCCTCCTAACCATTCATACAGTGCAGTGCAATCAACAACAATAATAAACAAGCATTACAAAGACGAAGTAATGGTCCTTTCTGTTTGATGGGCGAAGGTCGCTCCATTGTCATCATTAAAGAAATTTCAAAGAGCAAAATGACCGTGGGTATTTATGCAGATATCGGTCAATAGCTTTTTATTTACGTTTTTACGGTGAAACCCAACTCAATAATGATTCCTCTGGTTGTGAAACGTCGTCATTTTCTAGGAGCTTTAAAACATTCGATTCCTCAGCATAAGAAAGTATTACTGCAACATGCAACTCTTAATCAAGTTAAAGCTCTGCGTGAGATCTGTCATAACATTCTACATCATTGAGACACCTAGACAACAACCATTAAGCAGAATTTGTGGAAAATAAAAGGTTTAGCCCATAAAAAATTTCATTAATGGTCAAGAAAACTAACCTGAATCAACGTGGAAACGGATTCTTGCTGCCACTTTTGCACCTATTTTGAATAAATTAATTAGTTAAGAACATGCAAAAGTACATTTTACTACCTCCTCACGAATATCAAAGGTTCCTTCATGCTACAGTCCAGAGCGTCCCTATAACCATCGCCACCCACTCAACATAGCCAACCTGAGTCTAAACCGAGTGTGGTTAATTAACAACTGGATTCTCAAATCAAAAAGATTTTAAAAGCATCAAATTTGAATGTGCATCAGAATATGGACCTTTATTTAAATACACTTCACAAATATCTAAGAGCAAAAAGCCGTCTTACCCGTTCTACAAGTCTTTCAACCCAAACAGAACCTCAGACACCTTCAAGCCCGTCTTCAATGCCCCAACACCATCACCGCAATCCCTTCAAGAGACACCTACTTATCTATGTCCACAACAACTCGTCTATTCACCAGATTTGCACACGTCTACAGGCTTAAAAGAAAAAAACACGATGAAATAGATATCGCAATGGTTAGCAGACCCGACAAGGCCTACGACGAGATCAGTCGACCAGGAAACGTAGTGTATTTGCCTGTTGAGCTGACCTCCTTACGTACATGCTTCATCGAGACACTTTGAAACAGATCTGACGTTATCACGTGGAATAAAAAAGTAACTGTGTCAATTGGTGGGAAATCAATACGAGGATCGAACATTAATTGTTTAATACAAGACGTATTATCACCCAACTCCAGCCTAAAGAAGCCTCTACCTGGGCGAGCTCTGTTTACCAACATGATACATCATATCAATATCCCTGAAGAATTAATCGTGTATCCTGTGTAACGGTCTGTGACACGTCAAAGCTCGCTTGGCTGCATTACAATAAATAACAATTTAATGTAAAAAAAATTAGTTTTTATTGCAATGATAAAATTTATTTTAATGTCTGTAAAATTTGAATAAAAATGTAATTAAAAGCATGAAAACCAGTGATGGTGTAATTTATTTACTTATTTATTTATTTATTTATTAGAGATTAAAAGTAACCACAAACAAACACAAATTCAATCCGAATTCGAAAAGTTTATCTGAACAAATGAATATACAGAAATTGAATAAAACAAATAATAATAATAATTAGAATAATTAAACAGAGTAATTTAAAGGTTTGCAACATTGGTACCATTTGGACTTTTGACAGGAATTAAATTCAGAGTTGATAGTATATTCGTTTTGAATGATTTCACATTTCATGAGTAAGTCGTTTAAAAACAGTTCAATTGTATGAGTGTTGTTCAAGATGTCTGCCATAGAGTAACCCCTGGCTGCTAATTTCAGGTAATGTAGACAGTGATGACCGTAGGTGTCAGACATCTAATGTTGCACTTTTCTCGTGTTATAGATCCATTTTTCCGCGTGTATAAACATGAACGGTTGGAATTGTGGTTGAGGAAACATTCGGAAAGAATCAAAGATGGATGCTTGTTTCTTGGACAGTATAAAAAGAGCCACCCACTGTGAGTCTGGATTACTGGAATCATCCGTATTAGCAATGAGTAACGATGGGTGAACAGGTTTGAGCTGTAGTACCAAATCCGCCGGGAAAACACCTCTTGCCATAGGACATGTGAATGGATCTCACTCGAGGGCACTCCATAGCTCTTGTGTATCCATTGATCTTAATTCATGAAATCGAATTAGCTAAAGGTTCGGAAAACTGAACTTTGATGCTTAACGTACCGTTACGTATAAAGTTATATCTATCTGTATAATAATTCCTTTCCCCCAAAAGATCAAAGGCCACAAATGGCGGACCATGGATGGTGCCTCTATTGGGAACTCCTCAATATTAACGTGATAGAGACGTTTTTCAGTTAAGATTTCTAATAATCATAATATTAACAACATCATAAAGGCCTTTAGATCATTAATGATAATAAGGCTGTAAGTTTTTGACTGAACTTGTACTGTTTCTCTCACTGATTTTTTTTACAACATGGCTGATTCAAGATGACTACACGAAAATGTGGCTCTTGTAAAGTTTATATGAAGCAAGAAGAAAGGTGCTTATCTTGTGATGAATGTATAAAGCTTCACCATTTGATATGTGCTTGTTTGAAAGAAGAAGACTGGCTTTATGAGTCTGGGAAATCATGGAGTTGCAACAAATGTTCGCTCATGATAATAATAATCAGAATAATAATAAGAATAATCAGAATAATAATAAGAATAATCGAAATCAAGATAGCCCAGTTATTCAACGGAAAGGTTCTATAATCGATGTGGAAGTAATTGATAGATTGAAAAATACAATGCAACAAACTATATAAATGATGTAAGTTTAAATCCTAATGCGTTAAATTCTAATGAAAATATGACCGGAAATGATATGGATAGAGAATCAAATTTCCACTCTTGTATCAGATGTTGGAGACTTTAAATCAATTAGAAATGATATAGAGAGTATCAGAAATACTATTGAGTATGTCATGAATAAGCTGGATGAATTTTCTAAAAAATGAAACTAACTTCAGCTTATACTAATGTTAAAAAAGAACTATCAAGTGTAAAAGATCAGAACAAGCTCCTTTTAAATAGAATAGAGAATTTAGAGCTAAAATCAAAAGTTAATGAACAAGAAAAGTTTAATTCGACAATAGTGATTAATGGAATCCCAGAAAAACAAAATGAAAACCTCAAAGACATTTTTACAAATATAACTAAAAAACTGAAAGTTGAATGTGATATAACAAATATTGAAATCATAAATAGAATTGGCAAGATAAGAACTGATCAAAAAAAAATCGTCCAATTGTTGTCCAATTCAGAGATCAAAATGTTAAAGAAGCAATTATACAATCTAAGAAACATAATTATAAAATCTTGACTACCAAGGATGTTGCTGTGTGTAATGAATCTTATAAGATATTTATAAATGAATATTTAACTCCATATTATTGGGATTTATTTAGTAAAGTAAGAGACAAAGCAAAAGAAAAAAGTATCAATTTCTTTGGATCAAGCACTCAAAGATTTTGATCAGGAAAGAAATAAACAGTAAAATTATAGAACTTACAAAGATTACTGATTTAGATCATCTTTAAATTCTTTCTATGATTGATTTATTATTTTCAAACAGCTCTGATAACATAACTTCATTTAATATGTCTGATAAAAATGAATGTGGAACATATATTGTTCATCCAGAAGATATCCCAAAATCATACTCTGATTGTATGAATATTGTACATCTTAGTATAAGAAGTATAGCTAAAAATTTTGATTATATAATATCATATTTACAAAGTTTTAAGGTCCCAATTCACATTATGGTTTTTTCCGAAGCATGGCTAAATAGTTATTCTGAACAGAGTAGTAACCTTACAGGTTATTCTAAATATTTCATGTCATCAAAACTTAAATAAGCTAGTGGAATAGTTCTGTATGTGGATAAAAGAATAACTGTTTTATAAATTTAACCAAAATATATTAAAAGTGCTGATATTGTAATTTTAAAGTGTAGAGCTAATGATTATGTGGGTGATTTTTTATTATTTGCTTGTTACTGTTCTAAGCAAACTTCAATTTTGAATTTTGTCTCTGAACTGTCTAAAGAAATGGATCCCTATAAAAATGAGAAAAATTTTTATGTTGGAGATATTAATATTGATATAATAAGCTATAATGATGAATATTTTACTCAAAAGTATATTAATATTATGTTGCAAAGAAATCTTGTTCCTATGTAAATATTCCCACAAGAATTACTCCAAATACTGAGACTTGCATAGATCATTTTTTTATATCTAAGAGTATATATCTAGCTGAAGCGTTTATTCTTGATAGTGATATTACTGATCATTGTATGTGTATCATCTGTTGTAGGTGTAACATTGTGGATAACACTCATGCAAATAAATATAAATATAGAACGGTAATCAACCACCAATTTTTAGGGGGAAAATTACAGGAGGTAAATTGGGATTGTTTAGAGGAAGAAAATGATATACAGTCCTGGAAAAAATGATAGGAATTTTGTGTTTTCAACATAACATTTTTAATAATGAATTTATTTCAACTAAACTTTACACACCTGTGCCCACACTGCATTGACACCACTGGTTTCATTTTAGTCAAAATATTTAAAAAATTAGTTGAGCCACAACCAATTTTTTAAAAAAGGGTGGAAAAAATGATAGGAACTAAATGAATAATCTGCCCCCCCCCCCCCAAACTGGGAATGTGAGACCTTCTCACCATTGCATATTAATGAAATTCTGAACAAGAAGACATATCTCTGATAAAATAAAACTTGTTCACTAAGTATCTTCAAAATGTGACGTGGTTAACAAATTATCCATTCTGAGAGAGGAAAAATCATGGCATATAAAGAACAAGGCATGTTAAAAGCAGAAATTTCTCGTTTGATTGGAAGGTCCAAGCAAGTAATTTCATCTTTCCTGAAAAATCCAGAATCATATGGTACAAAGAAAACGACAGGAATGCCTAAAGCACTTAGGGATAGAGACCACCGTCGAATTCTTCGCATGGCAAGCAACAAGCGAATTTCTGCCAACTTCGTCAAACAGGCGATTGGAACACAGGCTCATCGAAAAACTATTAATAACTATCTCAACCAATGTCCTCATCTCTAATGCCAGAAAATGAAACAGAAACCACCTCTTACCAACCAGCAAAAAGTCAATCGTCTTCACCTAGCCAAACAGCATCAAACCTGGACTTCCGAATGGAACTCAGTCATCTTTAGTGATGAAAAAAAGTTCAACCTCAATGGCCCCGATGGTTAGAACTACTCTTTGCACGATTTACGAATGGAACCAAACCACTTTTCGAAGCGCCTCTAGGGTGGCGGTTCAGTTATGGTTTGGGGGGCATTCAGTGCCAGTGGAAAGGTGGAATTAGTGTTTGTAGATGGCCGCATGAACAGCGTCAAGTACCAAGAAATGCTTCAGAAGTATCTTATCCCATTTGGACCAATCATCGGAGGCCAAGATTGGATATTTAAGCAGGACAACGCTCCATATCACGTTTCCAAATCGACTATGGAGTGGTTCAAGACCAAAAACATCAGGGTTATGAAATGGCATGCGAGAAGTTTAGACCTTAACCCCATCGAAAATCTCTGGCGAATCATGGTTCGGGCCATTTATAAGAACGGGCGGCAGTTTGAGAATGTCCAGAGTCTCAAGCAGGCTGTTCTTGAGGCTTCGGAAGAAATTTCGTGCAGAACTCTTGAAAAACTAACAGAATCTATGAAGGACTGTGTGTTTCATGTGATCAACAAAAATGGTGGATTTACAAAGTATTAAATACGAGCAATCTCATGATAACTGAAGGTGTTCCTATCAATTTTTCCACCGTTTTTTCAAAAATTGGTTGTGGCTCAACTAATTTTTTAAATATTTTGACTGAATTGAAACCAGTGGTGTCAATGCAGTGTGGGCACAGGTGTGTAAAGTTTCGTTGAAATAAATTCATTATTAAAACTGTTATGTTGAAAACAGAAAAGTTCCTATCATTTTTTCCAGGACTGTACAACATAAGTATAATTGCTTTGAAAAAATATTAAATCAAAACATAAAAGTAAGTACGTATACCGTAATTGGTTCTGGTAAAAATCAGAAAAGGAAACCATATCATATAATTATTTTGATTAAAACGCGAAATCAATTACGAAGTAAATATTTAAAGGATAAAACAAATGAAAATCTTTTATACCAATACAGAGGTTTAAGAAATAAGATTGTATAAGAAAGCGTAAGGCTAGTCATTATTATAGTCAAATTGAGAGAGCAAAAACACATTAAGATAAATGGAAAATTATAAATAATATAACAGGACGAGGAAAGACTTATAGAGATATTCCTCAAGAGATTAGTAATCAGATAAATGATTTTAATTTGAGCCTTATAAACATGTGTGATTGCAAAAATATTGTAAAACGAAACTCTGCAAATTTTAATATAAAAAATGAAGTAAACGATACTTTCTTCCTTTACCCTGTTAATGAGATAGAGATTAAAAATTGCATTTTGTCCTTATCAAAATATTCTTCCCCAGGATATGATCATGTTACTACAGAATTTCTGCGTAAACATGTTAATAGTTTAACTTATCTTATGAGTAAATTAATTAATTGTTCTTTTTTAAAAGGTATATTCCCTGACACATTAAAGATTGCAGTTGTAATTCCAACATTTAAAGGGGGAAGTGGTTTATTATTTGAAAATTATAGGCCAATATCTTTACTGTCTCACATTTCAAAAATATTTGAAAAAATGGTAAAATATGGCCTTACAACTTTTCTGGAAAAATATAACATTATTGCGACTAAACAGTTTGGTTTTCAAAGAAAAAAGAATACTTAATTAGCAGTTCACAGTTTTATATCGGATATTATTAATACTCTTGATAAAGATTGGAACCCTTTAGCAATTTTTCTGGATAAAAGGAAAGCTTTCGATTCAGTTGATCATTGTCTCTCATTATAAGAATTGGAAAGATATGGTATTGACGCTTTTATTAGAAGTGGGTGACACCATGCGGCATCAGCTAGAACTAATTAATGGCGTCCGAGATATGTATTGTTTCTTTGCTGAGGCCTTTCAAACGATCCTCAAACGTATAAAATTATTTAGATTTTTGAAATTCTGGTAATTTTCAAACTTATTCTAGTCAATATTCTACTGTGACATGTTATTCTGAAATTATGACTTGATTTGGATTGCTTTCTCAACCCAAATAGGCTGAAAAGAACAGAACCGTATCTAATTGGTATCTAATCGGAAAATTTTTGTTCTCATCATGGGGAAAAAGAACAATAAATATTGTTGTGTGTATGGATGCAAATCCAAACTCGATACAACGAAAAATATAAGCATCCATACATTTCCAACGACCAAGGTCACCAGAAAACAATGGGAAATAAAATTAAAATTGGGGAAGCCAGCAACGAAATCAATGTACGTGTGCAGATTACATTTCAAGAATCTGATTATTATCTACCAGGTAAATTGTTTTAGTATAAATGTTAATACCTTAAGATTGTTAAACATTAATGAGAGATTTTTTTAAAGAAAAAAAAGTAATATAATTTTTTTAAAAAACTACACACGTTTTATAAGAATTTTATTACGATTCAAGTGTACAAATAACACAATAATGAATTGTGAATTTGGTGTTTGTCTCTGAGGTATACCAAATCAAGTTCAGCGGCTGAGACGTGGTTCAATTCCATCACAAAATATTCCAGTTAAGGTGCATGAAACATCAGTTTTGAAGCCACTCACCCGAGCTGGAAGGTTACGAGAAGAGCGAGTCACAAATAGGGAAGTAAGAAAAATTCTAACTCCGAAACAGAACAATAAGAAAACCTGTCAGGAAGAAAATTGTTCTGAAACTGCAACCATGATTTCAGAAAGTTGCTGCTGTAGTGCAGAAACCAATGTAGTAGGACCCAATGAAGAACATCTAATGGAAGAAATTATCAGCACCTCTGAAGCCAGTCAAGAGTTTTTAAATCTTCCCCTCAATGATAATAGAAATAAAATAATAATAGACAAATGTGTGCAAGTAAATACTATCTTTGATTTGTCAAAACCATGCACATTACTGGATATGCTGGATAGTGACAATGCTTTTACTGGAATACCTTGTTTTAAAATATTGGATAGCCTTGCTACGTTAACAGATCAATTAGTTTTAAATCACCGTAAGCTTTTATCAACTCGTTCCTAGATAGCACTTGTCTTCGTCAAGGTAAAAACTGCATGTCTTGCTATTTTATTCAAGATTTCAAAAGCAACATGTAGTGCTGTCTTTTTTGAAACGTTATCATTTCTCAGCCAAATTTTATCCTGTGCCATAAAATTGCATACAAAAGAAGAAATAAGCAAGAAAATGCCTAAATGCTTTCTGAAATTTAAAAAAGTGAAAGTAATTCTTGACTGCACAGAAATTCCAATTGAAAAAACAAAATGAATAAAATACAGGATGATGACTTATTCACACTATTATGGTACCAACACTGTGAAAATAATGATTGGTATATCACCTGGCGGGCTTATAACCTTTAAAATCAAGGCATGTGGAGACCGTGCCTCTGATAAATTTATTTTTGGGGAATCAGGACTAATTCATAAGCTGGGACCTTACAATGACGCTGTCATGGTTGACAGAGGATTTTTAATTGATGAATTTTGTTCGGTATATGCAATTGCAATCATTAGGCCACCATTTTTAAGAAAACCAGCAACACAATTTACAGAGCAGGAATCATTAGAGACTGTAAACATTGCTGCAGCAAGAGTACATGTGGAAAGAGGAATCCAAAAGATGAAACAGTTTGCTATTTTAAAGAACACCCTGCCTTGGGAATTGTTGCCTTATATTGACATTGAATGGTCAACCTATCGAGCCCTATTTTGGCAGATAAGAGATTTCAGTCATTTTCATGATAATTTTATTAATAATAAATAAATAGATGTACAGATTGTACAAAATGAAAACCATACAAATTGTTAAAATATAGATTAGATTGCTACATTTTAATTTTATGTAAGTTAAAATATTCAATTTTATATTTGTATCCTTTAAAAAGTAATTAAAATCCATTCAGTAATTTACAATAATGGGCAAAATTTTTTCAAAGTAGACATCAGAACATTTTTTTAATAATGTTTGAATAAAAGTGTCATCTCTTGGAACGCGTATTGTTATGAACTTCTTATCGACAGTGTAAAATACAACAAAATCACAGAAAGTTAAATTTAAATAGAAATTCCAAGTTGCACCTGACCATAATATGCATTGAGACTTCTTAAGTGAAACGTTCTCTCCATTTTTAATAACATATGAAATCCCCTTCTTTTCATTAAACAATTCTTCCAGTCCTTTATCTGAAAAGGGGATCTTAATTTCTAACAATCCCACTGGTTTGTCACCATCAAATACTACACCGTCAGGGGAAAATGCCAACCATGGTGCCATTGGTGAAATAACTAATCAAATTCTTTAACAGTCCATGGTTGAATTAAATATTTGCTATATTCCAAACGTGCTAACTTTCCATGAATCCATATCTACCATGAATCCATATCTACCATGGCGTGTTGCCAGGTTTCCTTTGAATTTCGATCTTAGAGAGAGTTTATTTTTTCTCCCAATTAGGGTTTCTGTTTCCATAGATAAATATGGCATAACAGATTGAACCTGTTATGCGTACTCGGCGCTCTTGCTTCCATAGTTCACAATCTTGGGATGCTGTCTTTTCACAGATCATTTCACATTCTTCTTGTGATTTTTTTATCCTGATGTCATAAAAATGTTGTAGTTTTTGATTACTTTCATTCACTTTGTACTGTCCATTAAGTGTATTCATTGCAGCATTTTAATTGCATATACATTGAAATAGCTGTTGTACATGATCAGATATCACAGATACCACTGGATCACTATCTGATGCTGTCACTGCTTCGATGTTGATTCGTCCAGATGTATGCTTGGCTAATGCTGATTCAGGAAGCAAGTCAACCAATTTAGTCAGCAGTGTTTGCTTAGTGGAATTTGATAGCTGGAAATTTAACCCACTAAGTGGTTTAAGGTGACATAGCTCTTCTATCCTTGCCGGCTGATGATACATCCTGCTACTCTTCACAATGTTCCATTGCCGCTGGATATCAGTGCAGCTAAATTGCTCTAATTGGTCGACTGAAACCCTGAAAATAAAAATGTTGTTTCTTTAATTTTATGTTATATTTCAATCAATAAATACTTATTTGATTGGAATCATAAATAATGTGACTTTAATATCAACCTCAAATAACATCCTGTGAGACCAAAACAATTTTGAGCAAAAAATGAAAAAAAATTAATTGTTGTTGACTCAAAGTAATATTCAACTATTATCATTATTTAAGTACTAGCAAAGGAAAGATTAAGATTAATGGGAAGTGGTTTATTCAAATTCAATTTTCAATGCAAGCAATAAATTTACAAAAAATAAGGCCATGAGTGAAATTATATGTTATATTTTGATATTCGTTCAATTTGTTAAGTATTAGCAAAATTAAGATGTATTAAAATTATGGAGCACAGTTCGATAAGAAATAAAATGAGAGCTTACCTGTTGATATGAAGAAGAACAGCGATGCAATGTTTACATCTTCCGGAATTTCCAGCTACACAAGAACACAAACACGAAAAACGTGACCCATTTGTAATATCGCTGAAAATTTCAATCGTAATTTCGTGGGGACGATCTTGCGGGTTAGATGTTCGTAAACAAAATGCGAACACTTTACAGTATTCGTCCTCCATCTTCGTTACACCACAACATAGCACGTGTTTGCCCTCTAATACTGCCTCACCTTCATCAAGACATCTCTTTTTACTAGCCATTCGTGGGCAATCGGAATTTTCTTGTCCAACATAGCCCAATATCGCAGATAACGTCACTTTATGCTTAGCGATTTCACAACGTATATCCATGTCGGCCGCCATTTTGATTTGCTGGTGCTGCCATCTCTAGGCCACTAAAACCGCCAATAAGAGGACTAGCAAACCAATGGTTTAGCTCCTATTTAGCCAATAGGAAACAAGCTGTTAGGATTAAGGAAAAATTAAGTAAATTCGAAAATTTAAAAAGAGGAATTCCTCAAAAAACTATTTTAGGCCCTATTCCGCTCGTGTGGGGAATAGAAAAAATGTCGAGATCGCTGTTGAGACATTCAGTGCTCACATGGTGTATCATTGATGCCATGATTACCTATGTATTAGGCGAAAACTGATAATAAAGGTCGTATGTTTAAAATCGGATTAGAACGTCTTTTTGTTGACTTCTGCAGTTTCTTCCTGTTCTTCTTCTGTTTTTTCTGCGTGTTTTTCAACTTTTTTAAACGCTGCACTCGTCCTCTTCGTTTGCATTCACTCGTCAGAAAGGACTCCAAGCTGCTGCCATTGGGTCGTTTTACATGTGAATGAGTAAGAAATGTAGAATTTCGTCTTTTAACACGCCCTCTACCGCTCTGAACTCTAGCACCCATTTCCTGTAGGGCACCTCTAGCCTCCTTCATTCGTGCTGACAGCGACTGTTTGAAATTTTGACCATGCATCACATAATCAAAAACGAAAACACCACCCTTTAGGGCATGGCGACCGAGAATCTTAACCATGGATTTGAGTAAAGGTGTTGCAAAGCGAAACAGATTTGAAAATACTGAACCAATCCCGTTGCCCCTCTGGAACACCGACCCTCTAAACACTGGTAAGCCAGTCCCTCTCTGGTGTAAAGAGTAACGTGAAATTACCTGTTGGTTCGGATGATAGGGGATATGCATCTTGATATAAGTGAGGAGGAGAGAAAAGAAATCAGCTTCGTACTACAGTTGTTTCTTACGAAAATGTAAATTTCACTACGGTTTTGCCTGTTAAAAACGAGAGCAAATCCCCGTGGTCTGAATGAACCGAGATCAATCGTGTCTATGACGTTTTTATTTAAGGGAAAGTAGTCGGATGAATGAAAAGCCTGATAAATCACTTTTCGCCTGGCATGTGAAACTGGAATAAGTCGTAGGAGCAGTGCGAATGTGTTACCCACATCTTGCGATTGTATGATAGTAGTAGATAAACTCCTACTCTACGCGCATATTAATGAGGTGGGCGTGGCCGATTAAAACTCAATTTCCACCAATCAGCGTGCAGGATTCACTTCACGTGACCCCCCACCACCCCCTACCCCTTCCTGCATAGGCGTTCAACCAATCTGCGTGCAGATTGCGCCTCACGTGACCCACCACCTCCCTCCCCCCGGTTTTGGGTGTTGGGCTTTTAATTTGGGCGTTGGTCCTTTAATTTGGGCGTTGGTTATTTAATTTGGGACATTGGCCTTTTAATTAGGGCGTTGGTTATTTAATTTTGGCGTTGGCCTTTTAATTTGGGCGTTGGCTTTTAATTTGGGCGTTGGCCTTTTATTTGGGCGTTGGTCTTTTATTTGGGTGGGGCCTGGAATAAAATTAATTTTATCATCCTCTGATATACCCCTGGTGCTGGTGCTAAGCACCAGCACAAGGGTGAGAGATTAGAGGAGTCCTGATGCTCTCAGCAAAATCCACTTAGGTGATTCTGTCTTACAAGTGAACACCAGTCGATTCGCTTATATTCTACCTAAATCAGCAAGCGGCTTCCGTACTGGCGCCTCAGCGGATTAAACTAATTGCCTAATTACTAATTCGCTATTGTTTCTCAGGTAACCAAATTTTTTCCAAACTCTTTTACAGTTTCTTCTACGACTGCTGTTTCAAATAAATACAGATGTGTTTTTACATAACTTAATTTAAATTTTTGTCATGGATGAGGCATTTTCTAACCCCGCTAATGCGGCCGGTTTTGGTGGCGTGAGAGGTTTAGCTAAACAAACAAATCATTCTGAAAAAGAGACAGGTGAATGGTTAAGGGGCGTGAGAGCTTATACGCTGCATAAACCGGTGCGTCATCATTACCCCCGTAATCGAATGCGTGTATATGCGCCATTTGAACAATTTCAAGTGGACTTGGTTGATCTAACCAGTCTGTCAAAACAGAACGATGGTTATAAATTTCTACTTACCTGCATCGACGTTTTCTCGCGCTATGCGTGGGTCATTCCTCTAAAAACGAAGAGTGGGCTTGAACTTCAGAAAGCCTTTCAAAAAATTTTCACAATCAGCAGTGTTCCTGTAAAAGTGAACAGCGATAAAGGGAAGGAGTTTTTAAACAAACACGTTCAAGATTATTTTAAAGCACTCGACATCGATTGCTTCACCACAGAATCAGATTTGAAAGCCGTTACGATCGAACGATTCAACCGTACCTTAAAAACGAGGTTGTTTAAGTTTTTCACATTTACCAACAAACACAGATACATCGACGTCTTACCGGATCTCGTGTTAAGCTACAACCAACGCAATCACAGAGCCCTGGGTATGGCACCAGCTGATGTCAATGAACGAAATGCCCCAGATCTATGGCTGAAACAACAGAGTTATTATACAGCAGCACCACAAACAAAGCCAAGGTTGCAAGTCGGTGATTACGTATGTATTTCGAAAGTGAAAAACATATTTGATAAAGGTTATCTTCCAAACTGGACAGAGGAGGTGTTTGAGGTTTCAAAAATCATTTATAGAAAACCTGTTGTGTATAAAATTAAAGATTACGATGGTTGCGATGTCTCAGGTGTATTCTACGACCAGGAGTTACAAAAGGTGAAAAAACCCGAAGTTTTTAACATTGAACAGATTATTCGCCGGCGTACGAGGCGTGGTGTTCGCGAAGCTTTTGTGAAATGGCAAGGTTACCCAGTCAGTATGAACAGCTGGGTGCGAGAGAGCGATATTTTAAATGCTTGACAAGAGGCGATTGACAGCAGTTGGGTCCGAGTACAGCCATCATGTATGAAGACACGGATTTTTATGTTACGCTACCATCAAATACACCTACGGGTGATCAAATTCATTCCAATACAACAGCTCATTTTATCACAAGATTGCCGAGGACGCTACGTTTCCAAGGGCGATGGGAGGTTGGTTTATCGGAAACACATTTCCCTGCCCTCTTCAAGAACATTACGACTGTAAACAACAGTTTCGAAATAGGTTTCAAGGCTGATCACATAGATGAACAAATCGATTTCAGCATTGTTTCACCAGTAAGAACTCCGACATTCCAGACTTTCATAATCGAAGTTGAATTGGTGTTACAAGCCTATTTGAAAGATGCTCTCATTTACCATAACCCTTCTTTAGATCTCAATGTCATCATGAGTTTGCCGCTGAATGTCGGGATTCGCTTTAACACGCCCGAATTCTGTAAGTTGTTCAATGTTTCGCCAAATATTTTCTACGAGGACCGTTTCTCTCTAACTCCGAATTACAACGGGCCGTTTAAGTGGGTATCCGATTTTTCTGTTACGTTTAGGTATCCCAAGTCGGCACCTCTTTATCAAAAAATTTTTGAATTTAAGAGTACCGAACTGCAAAATAGGGAAGCCGCAATTGATTTTCTAAAAGCTAGTTTTAGAAAGGCGGGCATCGAGACAAAGATTGTTGATGATCTTGTATTGTTTACGGGGTCCTCAACACGGTTCATCGAATTCCCAGCTGCTGTCAACAATGGATTTATACCGGCTAGGTTTCTGAACAAGAAATTGAAAACACCTATTACTATGCCCTTAAACGACACAGATGACGGTTTTATCAGCTGTGTTATTTTTGATCCGCCTGACACTCCAGAACGGTGCATCTTAAAAATTCCCGAGGGGTATTATGATAGTCGTAACGATGTTGTCGAGGCGCTCGTTAAGTTGATTCCATTGAAAGAACAGGCTTTTTACAAAATCAATCTCACACCTAACAAATGTTTTCATTTCAAATGCACAGAAGGTCGCTATATTAGTTTTAGCGAGGGTTTATGTTACACATTGGGTTTACAGGCTGAACTCGCCGACCTAGAACTCGTTATCGGTGAGGGTTCAATCCCGATAGATCTTACGCGTGGCATACATGGTTTTTATCTGTATACAGACATCATACAACCGCAGGTCGTTGGTAACACATTCGCTCCGCTCCTACGAATCATACCCGTTTCACATGCCAGACGAGAAGTGATTTATCAGACTTTTCATTCACCCGACTACTTTCCCTTAAGTAAAAACGTCATTGACGCGAATGAAATCGCGGTTCATTCCGACCACGGTGATTTACTTGCGTTTTTAACAGATAAAACCATAGTGAAATTTCATTTTCGTAAGAAACAACTGTAGTGCGAGGTTGATTTCTTTTTTCTCTCCTCCTCGATTACTTCAAGATGCATATCCCCTATCAGCCGAGCCAGGAAGTAATATCGCGTTACTATTTAAACCAGAGAGGGAATGGTTTACCTGTGTTTAGAGGGTCGGTTTTCCAGAGAGGCAATGGGATTGGTTCAGTGTTTTCAAATCTGTTTCGCTTAACAACACCTTTACTCAAATCCGTGGGCAAGATTCTCGGTCGGCATGCCCTAAAGGGCGGTGTTTCCGTTTTTAACGATGTGATACATGGTCAAAATTTTAAACAGTCGCTGTCATCACGTATGAAAGAAGCTGGAGGTAATGCCCTGCAGGAAATGGGTGCTAGAGTTCAGAGAGGTAGAGGTCATGTTAAAAGACGAAATTCGGCATTTCCTACTCATTCACATGTAAAAAGACCCAGAGGCAACAGCGTGGAGAGCTTTCTAAAGAGTGAATACAGACAAAGAAGTTGAGTGCAGCGTTCAAAAAAGCTGAAAAACGGGCAGAAGAAACAGAAGAAGAAGAGGAAGAAACAGAAGAAGTCGACAAAAACACAGACAAAACTACGTTCTAAGCCGATTTTAAACATACGTCCTTTATCATCGGTTTTCGCCTAATACATACGTAATCATGGCATCAATGATACACCAGCTGAGCACTGAATGTCTCAACAGGGATCTTGACATTTTTTCTATACCTCACACGAGCGGCCAACAGGAAAAGCGGCACGTCACGGGGTACCAGCCAACAGCCATCATCAGCCAAGACGGGCCTATTGAATTCTACGTACCTGGTTTGGCAGATTTTTACACGGATCTCGATCAATCTACATTAAACTTAGAAGTCGTTATCAACAAAGGGGACGGACCGTTACCAGCTGCTGATAAAACAAGACCTGTGAACCTTTTCTTACATTCGCTATTCTCACAAGTCGATTGCTATCTAGGTGATACGTTAGTTAGTCATAGTAATAACTTATATCCGTACAGAGCTTATTTTGAAACTCTTTTGAACTATGGGCAGACTTCTAAACAAAGTCAACTCACAACAGCCGGGTATTGTAAAGACACGAGCGGTAAAATGGACAATGCTGACGATGCAAACAATGGGTTTAAGTTACGTAAAAGACTCGCACGAAACGGCGTTTACTACATGGAAGGCCCGCTCCATTTAGACATCTTTCGGCAGGGTCGATTGCTACTAAACTCTACGGATTTTCGTATGAGGCTTTACAGAAGTAAACCCTCCTTTGCTCTGATGTCTGACGTAGCTAACCCAAATTAACAGATTACAATCCGAAAAGCAACGCTGAATGTCGAGAGAGTTAAAGTTAACACAGCCACGTTATTAGCACATGCAAAGACTCTGCAAACCACTAACGCGTTTTACCCTATCGGACGGGTTGAAATGAGGTCCGTGAGTATTGCTACGGGTACTAGAAATCACGTCATACAGAACTTAATTACGGGTCAGATTCCCTCGCGGTTGATTTTTGCATTTACATCGAGTGAAGCCCAGAATGGTTCTTTTACTTCTCTGGTTCGTAGCGTGAAGGAACCTTTGATATTCGTGAGCTGGTAGTAAAACGTACTTTTGCATGTTCTTAACTAATTAATTTATTCAAAATAGGTGCAGCTACGCTTCTTAACAAAAGAGGTAGCAAGAATTCGTTCCCACGTTGGTTCAGATAAGTTTTCTTGGCCCTTAATGAAATTTTTTTATGGGCTAAACCTTTTATTTTCCGCAAATGTTGTTTAATAGGTGGTGTCCAGTCGACTCTACGATGTAGAATGTTACGACAGATCTCGCACAACGCTTTAACTTGATTAAGAATGGCATGTTGCATTAATACTTTCCTATGCTGAGGAGACGAGTGTTTCAAAGCTCCTAGAAAATGACGATGTTTCACAACCAGAGGAATCATCGTTGTATCAACACCCTATTCAGCCGATTTTAAAATGACGTTCGGCGGTTTTAAACCCGCGCTTTATCCGCAT
>JAHWFO010029798.1:167467-184566 GCA_023313115.1 Rhysida immarginata
TTTATTTATTTATTTATTTATTAAAAGTAACCACAAACAAACACAAATTCAAGCTGAATACAAAAAAGGTTATTTTGAACAAATGAATATACAGAAATTGAATAAAACAGATAATAAGAATAATAATAATTGGAATAATTAAACAGAGTCATTTAAAGGCTTGCAACATTGGTTCCATTTGGCCTTTTGGCAGATATTAAATTCAGAGTTGCTAGTATATTCATCTTGGATGACTTCGCATTTTACGAGTAAGTCATTCAAAAGCAGTTCATTTGTATAAGTGTTGTTCAAGATGTCTGCCGTAGAATAACCTCTGGCTGCTAATTTCAGGTAATGTAGACAGTGATGACCGCATGTGTCAGACGTCTGATGTTGCACTATTCTCGTGTTGTAGATGCATTTTTCCGCGTGCATAAGCATGAACGGGTGGAATTGCGGTTGAGGAAACATTCCGAAAGAATCAAAGATGTATGCTTGTTTGCAGGACGGTATAAAAAAAGCCACCCAGTGCGAGCCTGGCTTGCTGGAATCATCCGTATTAGCAATGAGTAAAGCTGGATGCAGAGGTTTGAGTTGAAGCATCAAGTCCGCCGGGAAAACACATCTTGCCATAGTACATGTGAATGGATCTCTCTCGAGAGCCCTCCATAGCTCTTGCGTATCCATCGATCTTAATTTGTGAAATCGAAGCTCACGGTTCTGTCTTTATTGATGTCCAAGAGATTCTGATATTGACAATAAGCAATCAGATTCACCGAATTTGCTAAAGGTTCGGAAAACTGAACTTCAACACTTAACGTACCGTTACGTATAAGGTTATATCTATCTGTATAATAATTCCTGTCCCCCGAAAGATCAAAGGCCAGAAATGTGTAACCAGAACCGTAATCGAACTGACTGATGTCAACATCTCTGTCTTCTTTCCAAATCCCCAGTGCTTTCATGGAATGAACAAACTCTCTCAAGTATGACCCAGAGGAAAAATTCGGCGTCAGAGGGTTTAGAGGTATTGCATGAGTATCCAATGAGAGGGAGAAGAAAGATAGATTGAAATGTTGAAAGTTGAATGGATTCGAAGTAAAAGAACCATTCTGGGCTTCACTCGATGTAAATGCAAAAATCAACCGCGAGGGAATCTGACCCGTAATTAAGTTCTGTATGACGTGATTTCTAGTACCCGTAGCAATACTCACGGACCTCATTTCAACCCGTCCGATAGGGTAAAACGCGTTAGTGGTTTGCAGAGTCTTTGCATGTGCTAATAACGTGGCTGTGTTAACTCTCTCGACATTCAGCGTTGCTTTTCGGATTGTAATCTGATAATTTGGGTTAGCTACGTCAGACATCAGAGCAAAAGGAGGGTTTACTTCTGTAAAGCCTCAGACGAAAATCCGTAGAGTTTAGTAGCAATCGACCCTGCCGAAAGATGTCTAAATGGAGCGGGCCTTCCATGTAGTAAACGCTGTTTCGTGCGAGTCTTTTACGTAACTTAAACCCATTGTTTGCATCGTCAGCATTGTCCATTTTACCGCTCGTGTCTTTACAATACCCGGCTGTTGTGAGTTGACTTTGTTTAGAAGTCTGCCCATAGTTCAAAAGAGTTTCAAAATAAGCTCTGTACGGATATAAGTTATTACTATGACTAACTAACGTATCACCTAGATAGCAATCGACTTGTGAGAATAGCGAATGTAAGAAAAGGTTCACAGGTCCTGTTTTATCAGCAGCTGGTAACGATCCGTCCCCTTTTTTGATAACGACTTCTAAGTTTAATGTAGATTGATCGAGATCCGTGTAAAAATCTGCCAAACCAGGTACATAGAATTCAATAGGCCCGTCTTGGCTGATGATGGCTGTTGGCTGGTACCCCGTGACGTGCCGCTTTTCCTGTTGGCCGCTCGTGTGAGGTATAGAAAAAATGTCGAGGTCGCTGTTGAGACATTCAGTGCTCAGCTGGTGTATCATTGATGCCATGATTACGTATGTATTAGGCGAAAACCGATGATAAAGGACGTATGTTTAAAATCGGCTTAGAACGTAGTTTTGTCTGTGTTTTTGTCGACTTCTTCTGTTTCTTCCTCTTCTTCTTCTGTTTCTTCTGCCCGTTTTTCAGCTTTTTTGAACGCTGCACTCGACTTCTTTGTCTGTATTCACCCTTTAGAAAGCTCTCCACACTGTTGCCTCTGGGTCTTTTTACATGTGAATGAGTAGGAAATGCCGAATTTCGTCTTTTAACACGACCTCTACCTCTCTGAACTCTAGCACCCATTTCCTGCAGGGCATTACCTCCAGCTTCTTTCATACGTGATGACAGCGACTGTTTAAAATTTTGACCATGAATCACATCGTTAAAAACGGAAACACCGCCCTTTAGGGCATGCCGACCGAGAATCTTGCCCACGGATTTGAGTAAAGGTGTTGCCAAGCGAAACAGATTTGAAAACACGGAACCAATCCCATTGCCTCTCTGGAAAACCGACCCTCTAAACACAGGTAAACCATTCCCTCTCTGGTTTAAATAGTAACGCGATATTACTTCCTGGCTCGGCTGATAGGGGATATGCATCTTGAAGTAATCGAGGAGGAGAGAAAAAAGAAATCAACCTCGCACTACAGTTGTTTCTTACGAAAATGAAATTTCACTATGGTTTTACCTGTTAAAAACGCAAGTAAATCACCGTGGTCGGAATGAACCGCGATTTCATTCGCGTCAATGACGTTTTTATTTAAGGGAAAGTAGTCGGGTGAATGAAAAGTCTGATAAATCACTTCTCGTCTGGCATGTGAAACGGGTATGATTCGTAGGAGCGGAGCGAATGTGTTACCAACGACCTGCGGTTGTATGATGTCTGTATACAGATAAAAACCATGTATGCCACGCGTAAGATCTATCGGGATTGAAACCAATTTCTTGTTCAGAAACCTAGCCGGTATAAATCCATTGTTGACAGCAGCTGGGAATTCGATGAACCGTGTTGAGGACCCCGTAAACAATACAAGATCATCAACAATCTTTGTCTCGATGCCCGCCTTTCTAAAACTAGCTTTTAGAAAATCAATTGCGGCTTCCCAATTTTGCAGTTTGGTACTCTTAAATTCAAAAATTTTTTGATAAAGAGGTGCCGACTTGGGATACCTAAACGTAACAGAAAAATCGGATACCCACTTAAACGGCCCGTTGTAATTCGGAGTTAGAGAGAAACGGTCCTCGTAGAAAATATTTGGCGAAACATTGAACAACTTACAGAATTCGGGCGTGTTAAAGCGAATCCCGACATTCAGCGGCAAACTCATGATGACATTGAGATCTAAAGAAGGGTTATGGTAAATGAGAGCATCTTTCAAATAGGCTTGTAACACCAATTCAACTTCGATTATGAAAGTCTGGAATGTCGGAGTTCTTACTGGTGAAACAATGCTGAAATCGATTTGTTCATCTATGTGATCAGCCTTGAAACCTATTTCGAAAGTGTTGTTTACAGTCGTAATGTTCTTGAAGAGGGCAGGGAAATGTGTTTCCGAAAAACCAACCTCCCATCGCCCTTGGAAACGTAGCGTCCTCGGCAATCTTGTGATAAAATGAGCTGTTGTATTGGAATGAATTTGATCACCCGTAGGTGTATTTGATGGTAGCGTAACATAAAAATCCGTGTCTTCATACATGATGGCTGTACTCGGACCCAACTGCTGTCAATCGCCTCTTGTCAAGCATTTAAAATATCGCTCTCTCGCACCCAGCTGTTCATACTGACTGGGTAACCTTGCCATTTCACAAAAGCTTCGCGAACACCACGCCTCGTACGCCGGTGAATAATCTGTTCAATGGTAAAAACTTCGGGTTTTTTCACCTTTTGTAACTCCTGGTCGTAGAATACACCTGAGACCTCGCAACCATCGTAATCTTTAATTTTATACACAACAGGTTTTCTATAAATGATTTTTGAAACCTCAAACACCTCCTCTGTCCAGTTTGGAAGATAACCTTTATCAAATATGTTTTTCACTTTCGAAATACGTACGTAATCACCGACTTGCAACCTTGGCTTTGTTTGTGGTGCTGCTGTATAATAACTCTGTTGTTTCAGCCATAGATCTGGGGCATTTCGTTCATTGACATCAGCTGGTGCCATACCCAGGGCTCTGTCATTGCGTTGGTTGTAGCTTAACACGAGATCCGGTAAGACGTCGATGTATCTGTGTTTGTTGGTAAATGTAAAAAACTTAAACATCCTCGTTTTTAACGTACGGTTGAATCGTTCGATCGTAACGGCTTTCAAATCTGATTCTGTGGTGAAGCAATCGATGTCGAGTGCTTTAAAATAATCTTGAACGTGTTTGTTTAAAAACTCCTTCCCTTTATCGCTGTTCACTTTTACAGGAACACTGCTGATTGTGAAAATTTTTTGAAAGGCTTTCTGAAGTTCAAGCCCACTCTTCGTTTTTAGAGGAATGACCCACGCATAGCGCGAGAAAACGTCGATGCAGGTAAGTAGAAATTTATAACCATCGTTCTGTTTTGACAGACTGGTTAGATCAACCAAGTCCACTTGAAATTGTTCAAATGGCGCATATACACGCATTCGATTACGGGGGTAATGATGACGCACCGGTTTATGCAGCGTATAAGCTCTCACGCCCCTTAACCATTCACCTGTCTCTTTTTCAGAATGATTTGTTTGTTTAGCTAAACCTCTCACGCCACCAAAACCGGCCGCATTAGCGGGGTTAGAAAATGCCTCATCCATGACAAAAATTTAAATTAAGTTATGTAAAGAACACATCTGTATTTATTTGAAACAGCAGTCGTAGAAGAAACTGTAAAAGAGTTTGGAAAAAATTTGGTTACCCGAGAAACAATAGCGAATTAGTAATTAGGCAATTAGTTTAATCCGCTGAGGCGCCAGTACGGAAGCCGCTTGCTGATTTAGGTAGAATATAAGCGAATCGACTGGTGTTCACTTGTAAGACAGAATCACCTAAGTGGATTTTGCTGAGAGCATCAGGACCGCTCTAATCTGTCACCCTGGTGCTGGTGCTTAGCACCAGTTCCAGGGGTATATCAGAGAATGATAAAATTAATTTTATTCCAGGCCCCACCCAAATAAAAGACCAACACCCAAATAAAAGGCCAACGCCCAAATTAAAAGCCAACGCCCAAATTAAAAGGCCAACGCCCAAATTAAATAACCAACGCCCAAATTAAAAGGCCAACGTCCCAAATTAAATAACCAACGCCCAAATTAAAGGACCAACGCCCAAATTAAAAGCCCAACACCCAAAACCGGGGGGAGGGAGGTGGTGGGTCACGTGAGGCGCAATCTGCACGCAGATTGGTTGATTGCCTATGCAGGAAGGGGTAGGGGTGGTGGGGGGTCACGTGAAGTGAATCCTGCACGCTGATTGGTGGAAATTGAGGTTTAATCGGCCACGCCCACCTCATTAATATGCGCGTAGAGTAGGAGTTTATCTACTTATGATGTCTGCATACAGATAATAACTATGTATGGCTCGTGTAAGATCAATTGGGTTTGAGACCCTCACCAATAATGAGTTCCCAATCGGAAAGTTCAGCTTGTATACCCAATGTGTAACATAGACCCTCGCTAAAACTAATATAGAGACCTTCTGTGCATTTGAAATGAAAACATTTGTTAGGCGTGAGATTGATTTTGTAAAAAGCCTGTTCTTTCAATGGAGTCAACTTAATGAGCGCATCAACAACATCACTACGACTATCATAATACCCTTCAGGAATTTTTAAGATGCGATGTTCCGGAGTGCCGAGTGGGTCAAAAATAACGCAACTGATAAACCCATCATCTGTGTCCTTTAAGGGCATGGTAATAGGTGTTTTCAATTTCTTGTTCAGAAACCTGTCAGGTATAAAACCAATGTTGACAGCTGCTGGGAATTCAATGAACCGTGTTGGGGACCCCGTAAACAATAAAAAATCATTAACCAACTTTGTCTCGATACCTGCCGCTCTAAAACGATCTTTTAGAAAATCAATAGCTGCTGCACGGCTTTGCAATTTGGTACTCTTAAATTCAGCAATTTTTTAGTACATGGGAGATGACTTGGGATACCTTAACGGAACAGAAAAATCGGACATCCACTTAAATGTCATCTGGACTTAGACAGAAATGTTCCTTGTAGAATGTATTTGGCGAAACATTGAACACCTTACAGAATTCAGGAGTGTTAAATCGAATCCCTACATTCAGAGGCAAATTCATAGTGACGTTTTGGTCTAAAGAAGTGTTATGGTAAAAGAGAACATCTTTGAAATAGGCTTGTAAGACCAATTCAACTTCGATTATGAAAGACTGGTGTATCAGAATTCTCACCAGCGAAACAATATTGAAATCGACTTGTTCATCTATGAGATCATCCTTAAAACCGATTTTGAAAGTGTTGTTTACAACCGTAATGTTCTTGAAAAGGGCCGGGAAATATATTTCCATTAAACCAACCTCCCATCGCCCTTGGAAACGTAGCGTCCGTGGCAGTCGTGTAATAAAATGAGCTGTTGTATTGGAATGAATTTGCTCAACGGTAGGCGAGTTTGATGGTAACGTAACATAAAACTCAGTGTCGTCATACATGGTGGTTCTTCATGAACCCGACTGCTGTCAAACGCAACTTGCAAACGTTTAAAAGATTCAACTCTCGAACCCATCTGTTCATGTTGTCAGGGTAACCTTGCCATTTTACAAAAGCTTCACGAACACCACGCCTCATGTTCCAGCGAATAATCCATTCAATGTTAAATACTTAAGGCTTATTCACCTTTTGTAATTCCTGATCCTAGAATACACCTGAGATCTCACTGCCATCGTAATCTTTAATTTTATACATAACAGGTTTTCTATAAGTGATTTTTGAAACCTCAAACACCTCCTCAGTCCAGTTCGAAAGATAGCCTTTATCGAATATGTTTTTCACTTTCTAAATACGTACGGATATCTCCAATTTGTAACCTCGGATTTGTAACAACTTTGTTGTTTCAACCATAGAGTTGGGGCATTTCGTTCGTTGACATCAGCTGGAGCCATACCCAGGGCTTTGAGGTTGCAATTGTTGTAGCTTAACACGAGGTCAAGTAACACGTCAATGTACCTGTGTTTGTTGGTAAATGTAAAAAACTTAAGCATCCTCGTTTTTAACTAACGGTTGAATCGTTCGATTGTAACAGCTTTGAAATCTGATTCTGTAGCAAAGAAATCGATGTTGAGCTCTTTAAAATAGTCTTAAATGTGCTTGTTTCAAAACTCTTTCCGTTTATCGCTGTTCACTTTTATAGGAATGTTGCCATCTGTGAAAATCTTTAGCTAAATGTTTAGCTAAACCTTTCAAACAACCACATCCTGCTGGATTAGTGGGGTTAGAAAATGCTTCATCCATGACCAAAATTTAAATTAAACTATGTAAAGAACACATCTGTATTTATTTATAAACTTGTATATGCGTGTTGAGTCCCCCTGTTAGTCTGCATTAGTCACTAATCAGATGCACACTTGTCAATTGAAACAATGTAGCAATTAGCTGAAAATTAAATAACAAACAATACACCTTGAAACAGAAGTAGGTTTATTTAGAAGAAACTGTAAAAGGGCTTGGAAAAAATTTGGTTCCTCGAGAAACAAAAGGCAATTACTAATTAGGCAATCAACTTGAGGGTGCCAGTACGGCAACCATACATTGCCATATGTGGTTTATAAGCTCGAGCTGGAGCTATATATATTGTGATACAAAATCACATAAATGCGTTTTGCTGAGAGCATCAGGATCTCCCTTGTCTGTCACACTGGTGTCAGCATCAGCACCATGCGTACAACCATGGTCTTTCTATTCCCAGGTTTGTGCACAGGTCCTATTCAGTTGGGCTGTTGTCAAGGACACACTATAGATGGCATTAAAACGACTTTTACTGAGGAATAGCACAGTTTTACCTCTACAGGAACCATGGAAAAAATTATTTTTCCTTCCTTAGACACATTAATAATTTTTAGAAACACTAGTATAATTCAGTAACTATAAATATATTATCATTAAATTGATAAAAAAATTAAATTTTTTAAATAATTATTTGTTTAATGGTAATAACATTATTAGAGTTTTGTAGCATTGATTAAATTTATTATCAATTAATTTTTATTTACATTTTATTTTTTGAGGTTTTATTGAGGTATTACTCCTTTACATAATTTATAATGATGGAAAGTAAATAAAATAAACTTTAAAAAATGCATCGGTTTAAGAATTCAGCAAGTGGTTTAAATATGAAATGTAGACTGCTTAGGTGGCGAAGAGGCTACCATGCTGACTTCTGAGTCGCTTGCTCGCGTGTTCGAGTCCCGCCTAGGGGATGGACATTTGTATTTTTCCGTTATTAATAAAAGCTTACTTTCTTTATCCACTTATCAGTCACACGATTAAATTCGTTTAGGCTGAAAAGACGAAGAAGAAATGTGAGTTGTTGACAAGTTATTATATGAATTGAAGATCTACAAATGAAAATCAGCCTTTCTTCTAATAACTGGACAACATTTCAAATTTCAATCATTATTTACATGTTTACTAAAATTTGTGAACTCATCAAACGTATATTACTTTAAATTTATTTCGTTTAATTTCAATCCTTACACGTTATGTAAAGGAGAATTACTTAAGAGCCTACTGAAAAGTCGTAGTTAACGCCATCTAGTGTACAGTATCGGCTACGGACCAAACTTTAACCTAGAGAACAATAGCCGTGCACAGACCAGGGGATTAAAAGACCATGGTACAACCAAGAATTATGAAATTAATTTTTTTTTTCAGCCTTAGTCCACCTGAACATGGCTGCCGTCACGTGATTAATCAAGAGAATGTCATCAGTCAGTTGTGTGACCTCACTCGCAATTGGAAACCTGATCATAAAGTAATCAATCAGGAACCTCAAAATCAAAGGTAAATAAAAAAACCACACCCAAATGACCTACAACCAAAAATGACCATACCCAAAACAGGACCACACCCGAAAAGACCCACACCCAAAAACAGGACCACACCCAAAACAAGGACCAACACCCAGAACAAGTACCCCATCCGAAACAAGCACCAACACCCAAAACAAGTACCGCACCCAAAAGGACCAACCCCCAAAAACCACACTAGAGTGCCAGAGTAGTACCAAAAAAGGTAATGCCAAAGAAAAGCAGAGGCACACCTGCCCAAATAGCCCCGGGATACAAATCGAAAAACAGGGTCCCATGGGATCCTATCACATTCCAGAGCAGGCTGAGAACAAAAGAAAAAGTGTCGGCATCCTTTGATCTTTTGAGAAATCACCTCCTCCACATTCCATTGCACGCCAATCGAGTTCTCTTCTACTAACACCACTTTAGTCTAAAAACAATTTTTAATCACACCCTTCACTCAAGGTCAGGTTGGGCTGGCCAGGTTGGCTGAGGTGTGCTCACTGCCATTCAAATGCGTTAGAAACCTCAGCTAACCTGGCTAGCCCAACCTGATCTTGAATGACTCTTTCTCACCCATTTTCTCAAAATCTTTCAAGGGGAAAATTCTGATTAAAAATTGTTTTAGAATAATGCGGTGTTGCTCTACACAATATCAACCGGAGATTTTTCTCTATCTTTAATAGATTTCGAGTTAGCAAATGGATGACCTTAAATTTGGGGGTCAAAGTCAAATTGAGTGCAGCAATGAATTCCACTATTACCTAGAAACCACACTCTTCAGATATCGCCTACCTGGCAGCTTTGAAATATCTACCATGTTACCAAACGTTTTGGACACCCTATACAGGGTGATTCAAAATTCATTATACAAACTCTTAGTGGATGTAGTATCGGTTGTTCTAAGAAAAAAAGTTCATATGAATGTGGGTCCGAATGTAAATGAAAACCGAGTTACGAAAGAAAATAAAAATGCTGCTACTAAGATCAATAAGTCAATAACTCAGGTTCCATAACACATAAGATAAAGAAATTTAGTGGAATAATAGGGTACTTGAAACCGTGTGTACCGTTTAAATTTGATCGACTTCCAATGCATAACTCGGAAACTGCCTGTTGGAAGTCGATCAAATTTTAACGATATACACAATCTTATGTATCCTATTATTCCTCTAAATTTCATTATATTCGGTGTTATGGAAGCTGAGTTATTAACTTGTTGATCTTAGTGGTGGCATCTTTATTTGTGTTCATAACGCGGTTTTCGTTTAAATTCGAACCCACGTTCATATGAACTTTTTTGCTTAGAATAACCCGTATTACATCCCCTAAGAGTTTGTACATTGAATTTTGAATCACTCTGTATATTGGCCGGTATTATTTACACGCTGGTAGCGTGTCTACTGGTTGCAGCACTACCTCTGCGTGCATCATTTTTGGGATCATTTCCTTAGTATAGTGGCTGGAAGAGGAAGTGCAAGTGTATTAGCAGTTGGTCCTCTTCTAGCCACTATAACAAAAGCGACACTCCTAGGGTTTTCCACTGTAAGCGATGATAGTGAGCAGATGCTCATTTGCTGGTAGCGCCCTACAAAAGGCCTGTGATGTTACAACACGAGCAGACGCTCATTTTTCGAATGCGTTTCTATGAGTTTGTCTCGTTTACCTTTTTTTTATTTTGTGTCGATTTTTACTTTTTTTAATTAAGTAAAACACACATCTGTTCTAAAATGAATATAAACAAATAACTTAGTTTTGCTGAAGAGCTTTTTTTTTTAATGGAAAATATAAAAGAAAAATAAATTTACAAAAGCATGCAGGTTCACAAAATTTAGCTTTCAGTCACTCTATGATAAGATGAATTACGTTAAATTCAATAATAAAAATTCACTTCAACTTGAATATAAAAAGTTAAAAAAAACAAATTTTGAAAATTAAACAAAATTATATTAACCTGAATTAACATGGGAGATTCCTAAATTTATTTTATATACAATTCCACCCCAATTCCTAAAATTTTAAATTTAAATTCATTTTTATTGTAAGAAGCAAAACTATTTTAAGCCAAAAACTACTTTTAATTTTTAATCACAAACTAAATTTTTTAATGAATTTAAATTGTAAATTATTGGTAGTGGGATGGAATTGTACCTAAATTAATTTTAGGTGTTCTATTTAATTGAGGGTAATAGAATTTTGTTTAATTTTCAATAAATGATTTTTTAGTTGGAGTGATTTTAATTATTGAATTTAACAGAGTATCTCAACCGCAGTAGTTTGATATTTAAGAGGCCTTATGCTCTACAGGACTACAGAAGTGTTGAAATTTGAAATTCTTCTGTTCCCTAAAAACTAAATTTAAAAACTTCTTTATGCTCTGAATATTTAAATATGAAACTGTACATATAGATTTCAGGTAGGGGTCACTTTCAAATGTTTCTTACTCTTTTTAGTCCGGATATAAAAAAAATTCAGATTTTAACGAAAAAATTAGAGGCTTTACAATACTGCATTATCAAAATGACGACTAGTTTTGGCTTTAATACAAGCAGTATTATTATTTTGATAATGCAGTATTGTAAAGCCTCTATTTTTTCCGTTAAGAAGTACACTGATTGGAAGAAAGTAATTGGACAATTTCGATTTTAGACGTTTTGTCGAATATCTAGAAAAATACTTGACGAATTATCCTGAAATTTTAGGGGTGTAAAAAGGATGTTAAACATCATATATTTTATCGAAGGTTTTCTCCCGAAGGCAAATAGGGGACCAGCAAAGAAGTGAACTAAAAAATAATGTTTGGAATCACCCTGTAAAATATAATGCTTGAAATGCATTGTAGCTGTAGCATATGCTTAAGAGGCTTGTTTTACTATTCTGTCTTTATTTGTATGAGAATAGCACGTATATTCATGGAGATATAAAGGTTTCTTTAAAAAGGTTGAAATGTTTTCGTAACTTTTTTGTTTATAACACGCAGGATTTTCAACCCAATGCAATGCCATTTACAGGAAACTTGACAAACTACAGTACAGACAACACCCTGCAATCAGAATAGAAAAATATTAAATATTTGATGAAATATGCGCATTTTTACTAAATAATGTTTGACTGCGCATGCGATACCTTTATTATTAGCCTTTTGCATAATTTATTAGCCAAATGTATAGAGCTACTGTTATAAAAAGCCCAAGCAAATATCGTGAAAATTGAGAAAGATATCGCCGATAGAATCAGTTGAATTTCAGTTGCTCTCAAAAATAAACAAAACGATAAGGGGCTTTCTCCAAACTTTTATTTTTGGATCGGACACCAGTATCAACTTCTTCTTACGCTGATATGAAATCAATATGAAGTCAATATGTTTTCATGACTTTGGCTGCAAATTATGGTATTCTGCTTGGAATGGGTCGTTGTCTTGAGGGTCCAGGTTCGTGCAGATTGCTGGTATTGCGGTTTTTCTGTTTTTATTTAGTATTAGCAGAGAACCCAGCGTTGCTCGGGATAATTTCACTTGTAACTAAACAGAGCTATCTCAAGAAAATAAATTATAACTCCAAATTGGTTAAATAACTCATTTCAATACAAAACAGAGCGAAGGGACAATCCATTCTAAGAAAAATTCGAAAAACAGGAATTCTAGGAGATATACCGGGACCTTATTTAACCTCTTGTAGACTTGCCTCACATTAAAATGATATCCATCTTCACCACGGGGGAAAATCACTGGATACTTTAGACCCAAGTTTTTTCTTGTCCTTAACGTAGAAGCTTTTATACCTTCTTGCTCTATTCGAAACTCTCGTTATTCAGCTCTTTCCAATGTCCGTATAGGTTTTACTGTTGTAGCTGCAGAGTTTCTCTGATCAATACTCTTTCTTTCTCTTTCCTTACCAGACACATAACGTTTGGTAGGGAGCTAATGGGAAACACGTGTGATTGCTTTGCCTCCTCAATAGACGCTGCCTTATTTATTAATAATTATGCTCGTTATGAATAATTCTTGGAAACGAACGTTCAGTCATCGCATTATCAGCATCTGTTTCCAAAATATTCACACAAAATATAGTCAAAATGTATTTTTATGAAATGTTCGGATCTGCTTTGCTACCAAAAATTTTTTAAATACACTCAATGGATGGACCTCTCCAAGTATGCCACTGTTAATTTAAATAATTTCTTAGTTACATAATCTTATTTTAGATGTACACTTGATGTTGTTGCAATTTCCACTCTTCTTTCGATGTCCTGAAGCAAAACTGGGCCTATTTCATTCATCACTTTGTGTAGTCTAGCGGTCGCCTATTCATCTATTTACATGCACTTTTAAAGATTTTCAGTAAATTGTTAAGTAGCAAGAACTCTCAGTTCTAAGAAAAGCCTGAATAACAGGAACTCTATGCATTGCTACAAATTGAAACTTATCTATATTGCACAAACTTTGCTTTGCATTGTTCGTCATGAAATATATATTGTTGATCCTTGCATAGTTGGACAACCAAATAATCAGTATTCATTTTCCCCCAATCTGTTCCCCTTGAGTCGTTATTTGGACCTAAAGACGGGACACCAATTATGAAACACCCTGTCTATACCAGCAGAGGATTTGGCATTGCCCGGGATAATTACGCTTGTAGGTAAAGAAAAACACCTCAAAAAGCTAAAATAAACCTCCATATTAGTTAAATAATAACTCAATCACTACAATATAGAGCGAAGGGACTATCCACTCTAAGAAAAATGCAAAAGACAGGATTTTACCTCTTCACTGAAAAAATCCATTCTAGGTGATATACCGGGACTTGATTTACCGAAAAAAACATTTTTAAAGACTCAAAATGGATGGACCCCTTCTAGTCTAAATAATTTTTTACTCGAGTAATCTTACTTTAGATGTACACTTGATATTGTTGCAATTTCCTTTCTTCTTTCAGCATTCAATACAGCACGGAGCTAAAGGAGTGCTTCCTCTATCGTCTTTCACTCTTTCTCAATAGTCTGCTAAATCATTATCTCCAGTTACTGATCATTTTTAAAGATTTTCAAGAAATTGTTAAGTACTAAGAATTCTCTTTTCTAAGAAAAGCCTGAATAACAGGAATTCTATGCATTGAATTCTATAACGCACAAACTTGGTCATGAGACACATATTGTTGCATTGTTGGTCATGAGACATATATTGTTGGTCCGTGCAGAGTGTTTGTGAATTGCGTGTTGATACCATTATTGATACTTATTGTTGCAAACACTTTGTCTTACATTGTTGGTCATCAGATATTTCTCAAAAATATGCCCTACCATAACCATGAATATCGATTTTGTATCAATAATTATTATTTTTTCGAAATCTGAGGTAGACAGTGACCTTCCTCATGCTTTGAAGGTCATGTATGCGAAATTTTATCAAGATCAGAATAAAACTGTAAATCTGTAAAAAAAACAAAAACAAACAAACAAGCAAACCCACAAACAAACAAACAAACATCCTTCTTTATATATATAGAAAAACTGGCAAAGGTACCTGGCGTTGCCTGGGATAATTACATTTGTATGTAAACAGAACAATCTCAAAAAATTAAAATAAATTTTGCAATATGTTAAAAATAAACAAATGAAAACGCAAATGAATACAGTAAACATTCTTAATGAAAATTCGAAAAAAATTTTATAAAGGCTCACAATGGCTGGACCTCTCCAAGGATGCCACTGCTAGTCTAAATAATTTCTTACTCACGTAATCTTACTTCAGATGTACACTTGATGTTGTAGCAATTCCCTTTCTTCTCTCGATGTCTTGAAGAAAAATTTGGCCATACTTCACTTTGTGTAGTCTAGTGGTCGCCGATTCTTCTATTTACTTGCTTACCATTTGCTCAATACAGCACGGAGCTAATGGAGTGCTTCCTCTATCGTCTTCCACTCTTTCTCAATAGTCTGCTAACTCATTATTTCCAGTTACTGATCATTTTTAAAGATTTTCAAGATTTTATTAAGTACTAAGAATTCTCTTTTCTAAGAAAAGCCTGAATAACAGGAATTCTATGCACTGAATTCTATATTGCACAAACTTTGCCTTGCATTGTTGGCCATGAGATATATATTGTAGGTCTGTACAGGGTTGTGCAGAACCTTTTGCTAGGGGTCTGGAAAATAAACAAAACTAAGTGGAATGTTCTGCGGTTGATAATCAAAAAGTACGTTTATTTCTGCTTTTATCACATCAATATTTAGTGTGGCCACCACCTGCTTCTCGAACAGCACGCATTCTTTTCGGGTAGGAGCGGAGGAGTGTCTCAAACAGAGCAGTATCGTACTCCATGTCCTTCAGTACAGATGTCAGGTGTCCCATTAGAAGGTCTCGAGAATACCGATTTTCACCACGTTCTTGAATCATTAAAGATTCCACTGCGTCTTTTAACACGGCTCCAAAATGTTCAGCAACGTTTAGGTCAGGGGATGCACCGGGCCATTCGTTTGATGAGAAGAAATCGATAGCACTTTCTCTTAGGATTTGCTGTGTTGCATTAGCCTTAAAGCAAGGTGCCTTTTCGTGCAAAAAACAAACTTCATGCGGGTCGATAGTGTTGTTTGCATCTCGAAGAAACGGAAAAACATCATTTGTTAGCAAATTCCGAAAATAATCACCATTCCATGACTCACCCTGCTCCTTGAATCTCCACATCATTCGCTTGGCGGTGAAACACACGAAGATGCCAATGCAGTCAGGCTTCTTGGACAGCTCTTGATAGTGTTCATCGTCAGAAATATCTGTAATCGATAAGCTCCAGACCCTATCGTTTTGGTAATTCGGACGTCTCATAGTCCACACAAAGAACTCGTCGCTCGAGGCAAGGTGCATGAAGTCGTCTTCCACCCAAACCCGCAGGTAGTCGCAAAACCAGAGCCGGTCTTCGATGTTTAATGCGGTCTTCATCGGTTTCGGAATAACATGGAATGGCTTGATGTTTGCACGCTGACGATGTCTTTGAACCGTTGAACGAGAAATTGTTTTTCCACGCTTGGCTTTAATTTCTTGTGCAACGTTGACACAGCTGCGACGTCTTTTGCCATTGTTATTAGCAATGATGTTTTTGCTTTCCTGTGATAATTTCTCGGGCCTACCCTCAGCAAATTCGGCATGGCAGTTATCATAACCTTTCTTTCAATTGTCCGTCACCCATCTATCCGATCGGTTTAACTTGTTCGCTACCCATTTGCGATTAATAAAAGACGCACCTGCTTCCATTGCCTCTCGATATGCATTTGCACGACCTCTATCCATGAAACGCTGCTCTTCACTGTCATTTATTAAACCAGCCATATTTGTTTGATACCAATAGACGCACAATGAACTACTCTCTGCCGAAGCTTCATAAGAGTGTGCTACAACGCTGCGGTTTAAGTCGCAGCCCCCTAGCAAAAGGTTATGCACAACCCCGTACATAGTGTTTGTGAATTGCGTGTTGATACCATTTTTGATACCTATTGTTGCACAAATTATACCTTGCTTTGCTAGTCATGAGATATTTCTCATTAATAAGCCTTGCCATAACCATAAGAAGTCCTTCCTCTGTAGTCTTTACACTCTCTCTCAATAGTCTGCTAACTCTCCATAATCTCCAGTTACTGAGCATTTTTAAAGATTTTCAAGAAATTGTTAAGCATTAAGAACTCTCTTTTCTAAGAAAGGCCTGAATAACAGGAATTCCATGCATTGTTACAAATTCAACCTTATCTATATTCAACAAACTTTTATTTGCATTGTTGGTCATGAGATATATATCGTTGGTCCGTGCAGAGTGTTTGTGAATTGCAAGTTGATACTTATTGTTGCAAAAACTTTGTCTTGCATTGTTGGTCAAGAAATATTTCTCAGAGAATAAATCATTAGATGGTCTGTGAGGGGTTTTAATGGTTCGCCTACCTCAGCTGTTCGAAATAATGATGAAAAATAGGAAAGAAAATTCCGCAGCCCGGGATCGAACCAGGAACGTTTGGCTCGGACCGCCAACGCGCTAACCAATTGCGCCACTGCGGCCATGAAAGCATTTCGCTATTTACATGACCTTAGGGCTTGGTTAGAGCAGTTACCTAGTTCGCCTTAGGAAAGTTAGTCCCAGCCGGCGAACTAGGTAACTG
>JAHWFO010029798.1:184666-198168 GCA_023313115.1 Rhysida immarginata
GGCTGGGACTAACTTTCCTAAGGCGAAAATTCTTAAAGAATAAATCAATAGATGGTCTGTGAGGGGTTTTAATGGTTCGCCTACCTCAGCTGTTCGAAATAATGATGAAAAATGATTTATTCTTTAAGAATTTTCGCCTTAGGAAAGTTAGTCCCAGCCGGCGAACTAGGTAGCTGCTCTAACCAAGCCCTAAGGTCATGTAAATAGAGAAATGCTTTCATGGCCACAGTGGCGCAATTGGTTAATGCGTTGGCGGTCCGAGCCAAAGGTTCCTGGTTCGATCCCGGGCTGCGGAATTTTCTTTCCTATTTTTCATAAATATTTCTCATTAATATGCCCTGCCATAACCATGAATATCGATTTTTTATCAATAATTATTATTTTTTCGAAATCTGAGTAGACAGTGACCTTTCTCATGCTTTGAAGGTCATGTATGCGAAATTTTATCAAGATCGGAATAAAATTGTAGATTTATATAAAAAACCAACAAACAAACAAACAAACCCACAAACAAACAAGCAAACATCCTTCTTTATATACTAGCAGAGGTACCCGGCGTTGCCCGGGATAATTACACATGCAGGTAAACAGAACAATCTCAAAAAATTAAATTATAACTCCCAATTGGTTAAATAATAACTCAATCAATACAACACAGACCAAAGGGACTATCCATTCTACGAAAAATACGAAAACCAGGAATTCTAGGTGATATACCGGGATCAGATATTGTGGACTCAAGCTTTTCTTGCTGTTGACGTAGAAGCTCTTACTCTATTCGAAACTCCCGTTGCTCAGATGTTTCAAATGCTCGTATAGCTTTCTCTGTTTTAGTTGCAGAGTTTCTCTGACCAATACTCGTTCTTTCTCTTTCCTATCCAGGCACATAAATTTTTGCCAGTCGCCAGGGAGTTCTACGGAGACACGCGTGACTCCTATGCCTAATCAATACACGTTGCCTTATTCATGATTTATCACTGCATCTGCACTTTATGCTCATTATCAATAATTCTTGGAAACGAACGTTCAGTCATTGCATTATCAGCATCTCAGTTTCCAAAATATACACTTTCCCACAGAATATAGTCAAAATGTATTTTTATGAAATGTTTGGATCTGATGTGCTACCAAATAAGCTGTAATGGCATGGTCAGTGAAAGTGCAGAAGGTTTACGAACAAATTCTTGCATGCCCATTCCTGCAGAGCCTGACACAAATCCACAGCAAGGCGATGCGGAACAAGGAGAGACAGTGATGCTTGAAGAGCTCGGCTGGCAAAGTAAGAGTTTTGTTTCCTCCCAACTTTTGCGAGCTTCGTTGGGAGTAATTGATACCTGGGCCCATTATCGCCCACGAACTTTATAACGGAATTTGAACTGGTTTTCTGGTGGCGTACGGGGAGCCACGAGCTCAATTTGCGCCGGATAAAAGGTGTTTTCCCCCTGAGTTTCGTGGCGTTTTGAGAAACGAAGAGGGGGTCAGCTATTTTAGAGATTGTACTATTCGTGTAGTGAAGCCAGTTTCTTTTTTTTTTAAATCCAATTACCGACCGATATTTTGTGCTACTGAGATAAAGGTGTCGGAAGTTTAAGAAGTAGGAGGATCTAATTTTTCTCTGCGTAGATGATTTGTGGCATAAGAATAATTAGTGTTATACAAAATATATGAAGGCACTCTAATGACGGTGCAACGTAATACTTACCTTGTTGTTTACCTGCTTTTCTAGTGAAGACCTTCAGGATTTACTTTCATGAGTGAAGTGAAGTATTATTCTCGACTGAACGTGTGTTTTTCTTTTTCTTCCGAACTGCATTCAGTGTTTGTAAGAATTCTTTTTTTTTCCTTTTGGCACCCCTATCTGTTATAAGGGCATGAAAGCAAAAGTGTTTCATGTAACGAGTTGGGGTCCCGCTTCGGAGTTTATTTTGTCCAAACCTGTACCCAGCGGGCTAAGGAGTTTATAGGCCAGTCTCCAAATTTTCATGTACGACGATTGTAAGTCCGGGAGAGCGAGAAGTTTCCGTTTCTGCGATTTAAGCCGGAGATTTAGTCTGTACACGTCCAGATGGATGGCTTGTACTTGCAATTAGTCGTGTTGCGCTAAGAACTCTAATTTTATACAAAGGGTTACATTATTCATAGTTATACTAAATTCTATAAACTGTTTTTGTTTCTAAGTTATTTAAAGTGATAGTTTATGCCTCAGCCTAGATCTGTTAAAAACGCATGATGATGAGGGAATGCATTATGTCATCGAACCCTGGAAATCTTAAAGAGGCAATGACCATTACGGAATTGGTATTAAGTCCACAGGCTAAAGATGAATCATTCGAGTGGGCCTAAAAGGGCTATAGACGTGAAAAAGATGAATCGTGATGGAATTAATAGAACAACTGTTTAATTTTTTCCAGGAGCAAAGCGAAGATGACATTAAGTTATCTGAACCGATAAAAACGAAAAGGCGTAAGCAAAAAGAAAGTACTAGGATGAAAAGACAGTGGTATGATAGTAATGTTGATTTTCTTCCATTGATGGTTAGCGCAAAAAGCCAAGAAGAGGAAAGGAGAAAATTTTACATAAATAGCCAGCAAATTCGCTAAGAAGACTCCGATTCTCTGCCAGTGGCAGCTACACCTAGTCATAATGGAAGGAAGAAACATGGGCATCCTGACAATATACTTACCGAGCATTACAGTATTAGAAGCATTCCTATGGGGGTCAGTCGCAATAGTAAAAGAAGAAGAGTTAGGCGTAAGTCATCTAGGAAACTAGTGGATAATGGTGAAGCGAGATTATCGCAGTTGGCTCTAATGACCGAAGGTGGCAGTGTACCCTTTAGTAAGGATGTGAAAAAAGTAAGCCGATTAAGCGATGACATTGTTTCAAAGGGAAAGAGAAAGGATTTTGCTAATAGGATGTATCAAGGAAATGTCAATGGTGATCTTGAAATAAAAGTTGAAGTTAAAGAAAGTGTAAGCGATAGTGAAACCGATGATGATTTAGAAATTATTGAACTAATAGGGAGTGCAAGTGTGACGTCAGTCCTTGGAATTCTTCAGTCACGTGACTCGATTTGGTTCCAAACAAGTCTTCTCGCTTCGGGATTTAACATGGTTCCAACGTAGGGATGGAATAAAATCGCTTTGTATAAGCCCAGTGTTTATAACACATTTAAGATGTGATATTGTTTAGTTCCTCACTGCTCAAGAAGGAGCCAAAACAGCGATTTAGACATCTATCGTTTTCCCAAAGAAAGAAAGATCCGCGAACGATGGCATTTTTTTGCTAAGTGATTAAAAAGCGTTCTAATATTAATGTATAAATTATATAATGGGATTAAATGTCTTAATAATAGCATCAATTACACAAATTAACATAATAATTTAAGAGATGTCATTTTTGCTGGCCGCCCGTTTCAACGTTACTAGTACGTATATTGCGTGGTTCCAATGTTTGGAACCAGCGATCCCATTTCCTAGGCTCTCGGCCCGTTCATCGCGCAAATGACGTCAGCTGTGACGTAGTCACTTGCACTCCCTATAGGAAGAGATAATTTAGAACTCTTTATACCTAAGCTCTCGTCATTTATTCAGGACCACGGCTCAAAAGAGAGAACGTGCAAAGTATGGTTGCTTACAGAAAGGCTTATTTGCTCGGGCTGTGTAGTAAAAGTGCTTATTACTAAGATTGCATTTAGGAGGACATTGTAGAAATGGTGAAAGTAAAACGGTAGGCGATTTATCGTTGCAAAGTAGGCAGATGCACGTATTGGAGATTAAGAAATGCGGTGACGGATTAATACAATCATTAAGCCAGGGGTTAGTAATGATCGACCCATGGTTAAGCCAAACAAGTATCAGAAAGACATTAGAGGGTTGGCTAGATGCCCATTTATTAACGCAAAGTGGCAACAATGAGTACATCCTAAGAAGAAGTTCTGCTGCGTACCGGCAATTACAAAGTACAGTGAGCAAGAAAAGCAGTAGCGAGTTATTAAAGATTAGTGGTATGGTGTTAGAAGATAAGCGGCGAAATCCGAGATGGTGAAAAGTAATTGAGTCGTATTTTATGCCCAAGACAAAGAATTGTGCTAATAAGAAGTGCAGACAGGCCAAGGGAGTTACAAAGACTTGGAGAGAGAATTGGTGCAATTAAAACAGTGTTTTGCAGAACTTAGCGAGTTAGCTGAAGATAGTGTGGACTCTAGGACAAAAGCACCATCTGATGTCAAGCCTAAGAATAGGGTTGGCTCCTTAAGCAGAAAGATGACTCAAAAGAAAGTGGTGGATGGAAATAAAAATGTATATATTATACCACAAAGGCGAGGAAAGACACAGAAGTTATATAAGGTGAACCTCACCTGGAAACATGAATAATAGTGGTAATCGAACAAAAAGTGAAGTGAAATATGATGTAAAGGTGAAGAAAAGTTAAACAGTTGCATGGAGAGACTCTAGTATAAGAATAAAGATATCAGAAAAAGATGAAGTCCAGTGAAGTAAGAGGAAAGCATAGATATCAGAAGAAATGTCAAAATATTATAAATTGGAAAAGTAAATGGAAAAGTTGTGTGATTTATAAATCTGCAGTGACAAAGGACAGCGTCTTAGATAATATCCAGAAGATAGAATCAAGGTCGGAAAAAAGTACAAGAGAAGATTTTTCATGCAACCAGATCAAAAGAGAACCTCTGCAGGCAAAACTGCGGTTTTCCCAGGGAAGGATGTTAGGGAAATATGAGGAGAGACGCTACTGAATGAGAGTCTTTTACGGCAAGAAGATGAGAGCAGCCAGTAACGGGGAAAAGGCAATCTGTGACGTCGGCAGAAGTAAATGAGTGACGTCGGTGTAACGTGGATTTCGCCACGGAAAAAGATCGTCGAAGAGAGAGAGGAGAGGTGACATCAGCATACGAGCTGACACCGAACTCGTCATCCCGAAGGCGACACGTGACAGAGAGCGTTTGGAGAAGGAGAAGCCAAGATGAAGCGAGAGCAAGCAGAGGATACAAATACTGCGCAATTATGTCAACGAAGATAAGAGCGGTTGGGAAGATCACCTCTTTTCTACGGAAATAGCCATTAATTCGGCAATTGCAGAAACAACAGGCATGTCTCCGTACTTCTGCGACTTGGCACGAGACATCCAGATACCGCCATTGATTAATAAGTTCGGGGAACAGCAGTGTAAAGGACCACAATTCATTCAAGATTTGCAACGAATTTTGAAGTTGGTGCAGAAGCGAATTAAGGCAGCCAATAGCATGTATAAAAAGGCATACGACCGTAAACATACAAGGTTCAAAATGAAAGTGGGGGACTTGGTATAGGTAAAAACGGCCCGGTCAAACGAATGAAAGGCCTGATAGACAAAAAGTTATACAGGAAGTTTACAGGGCCTTTTCGAATAAGAATAGTAATAAATAAGGTGACTGCGCAGCTGTATATACCCCCAAAGAGGAAATGCAAAAATACAATTTTCCATTGTGCCTTTTTAAGAAAGTTTGTGCCGAGAAAACAAAAGCAAAGGAAGGTACCAGGACCAATCAGGAACCCACAATTTAGAGACGTTTATAAAGTGGAACGATTAATGGATGTTAAGGGCAAATCACCACATCGAAAGTTTCTCGTCAAGTGGGCCGGTTATAAAAAGCCGTCATGGAAGCCAGAGCACCATGGCGTCGCCAGTAACGGGTAGGCGATACGCGAGGCGTCCCCAGAGATTTTATGCTGCAAGCGGAGGCCAGGAGATCATTAGCTGAGAGCGTGGAGGAAGAGGCCACGGCACTGAAGGCTTTCGGCGAGCAACACGCCGACGAGGAACAGCAGCGAGCAGCAGCCGACGAGTGCTACCGAGAGGCCGACAAATGGCAAGAAAGGTTGGAGAGAGCCATTAAACATTTTATCGAATTGATAAAAACGCCTTCCCAAGCTATGGAGAACGTCGTGAGTTCCGACAGACTTCACCCGCCCGTGAATGAGCAAGAGGAAAGCAACGGACAGAACCAAGAGCAGAGAAGCGGGGAAACTCATCGTCGTCAAGCGACCGCACGATACGAGAGGCTGACAACCCGTACGGACATTATTTGCAGTCTACATTTTGACGGGGTAAGCCATATCACGTTATTTTACACGGTAGTGCAGTCTACAATACTGCATGAATTCCGAACTGTCTTCATCCCGGCGCCAGTGAAATCGTGGGAAATGACGAGGCCATGTGCATATTCCCTTTCACAATTCGTGCCTATTATCTAAGTGGTACAGGGGGTATTATGTCACGCAACTCGTCCTCTTTTTCCCTAAGTGACTTATCTATTCTATCTAGACTTTACCTACCGGACTTGTCTTCTAATTATTTATTTAGAACGGCTTGGACATTATATTTTTATTCTGCGTAATAAGACACTTAATCACGTGACGTTTCGATCTATCTTTTTGGCAATTTGTTGATACACTATTTATCGATGAGGCGTAATCGGCGTATTAATTCTGTTACAAAGCGGTACGGGCGATATTGCTACCATAGAGTTAACGTAGTATTAAAGCTATTTATCACATGTAAATAATTGGTATGATGAGAGTTACGCAGTGGAAAATGAGATACATGTAATAGACACGGAATAAGATATGAAAAGTAATAAATGTTTATTAAGTCACAATAATAGGGGTAAATAAGTATAAATAAAATAGCAACTACAAGCTGGTAAAAACCAGGATTAAATGGAAAAATGTCATCACTAAATATATAAAGCAAAATAACTAGAATAAATGTCAATTACAATAAGCCACCTAAAAACACTAAGGCTCAAATTAATAATTAACTTATTCAGACTTCAAAATGACAGGCTGTCAACAATAAATGCTTGAATACTTAAACTTAAACCGAGCATATACCTTAAATGTATAAAGCAACAATAAATAGATGGAAATCTATTCCAAAAATAAATGCACGAGAATTAAATTATATTCTCTCACATAACCTCGGCGTAATATAACAAAATTAAATAAGCATACACAACACTTGACAATTAGCTAATAATTCTAAAATGCTATTTGCAAAGCTTAAACAATAACTAATTAATATTCTTAGCAAAAACGCCTCGGTGAGGCTCACAGCGTATACAATTGAATTCGTCTCGATTCAATGATTTGGAAGACATAATTAAAGAACAGCTACACTTCATACGCAAATATGCTAACATAATATAAAGTCGTAAATTGTGTATTCAACTTCGAACTTAAAGTTCCAGTCCGAGTAAGTTCAAAATTCACAAAATTACAATGACGTTACTCTTAATATTGTCTAAGAAAAATAAAATGTCGCTAACGTGATACGTAAACACGAGACAAAGTTTCTTTAAACAAGAATATCCAGTCCGAAATAAATCACGACAGAAAGGTATCAAAGTCACAGTTCAAGGCTCTAAAATATAGAGATGGAAAAGAAAACAGGTTAATGCTTACGCCTTTACATCACGTACTTTAACCAGTATACACATAAATAACCATTGTGAAACATTTAACGAACCCAGACGTCAACAAAGGACTAAATTGACTTCTTAGCACAGAATTTACTCAACGGGATTGTAGGCGTTAAAAAAAAGGAATAGCTGCATGAGGCAAAGCCATATTTAAGCTGCACTAATTTTTAACACTGTAAAGCCTAATTGGTCGTCTAAGTAGGCCCGAAGGCTGAACGGCCATAACCCGTTGACGACGGCACGACACTGCAAATCACGGCGTGCGAGCTCCACAAACGCCGCACGAATTATGCTCCCATTCACACCCACAAAGAAAGACGCACTTACTAGAGAATGACAGCGGGACAATATCGAAGTCGGGAAAACATTGGCAGGCCCCTCGGTGTGGGACTGCGATAATGAGACGTTTCCTTGGCTTTGTTCGAATCCGAGTTCGGAAACCTCCGCCTGTTTGGCTTCGCTGCCCGGCGTCGTCTTCTCCAACGGCGTAGTTAGGTCGCTGACGGCCGTCTCCGACGCGGCGAGACGAGTTTCCTTCCTGCTTTCCAGTCTTAGGATGTTGCAGCAACTCCTCTCGCTAATCGGCGTCCTCACTCGGAGCTCTTTTTCTGTACAACCTCTCCGGTTGGAAACTCGGCAGTTCTTTTTCGATTTCTCCGTTTTTCGTTCGAATGCCGCGCTCCAATCTCTCCTCGCTCGATCATTGGCCCCTGCGTGTTGACGACGATGATCAACTTGGTGACGTCGCCGTCTTCTCCTCCCGGAGCGATAGAAGACCCGAGAGCGAAAATATGTCATTGCGTCACTGGAATTCTCGATGGGATTTGAATTCCGTGACACACTCGCCCGCCCCAACCGCAGATTCTCCTGCGTGTTGATGTTGCAGAGGGCACTTGGCTGACTCTTTGACCTCGAAGTTGCAGCGGATCCTTCACTGGCCCGTTTGTTAGGCTTACCCTGCGGTCTAGCAGGCGTCTTCCTCTGACTTTCGAAGAACTTTTCTACGAGCCCCTGGCAGCGATGCAAATTCGTCTCGGGCTCCCAAGTGGGCCTATCATAACCGATCCACTTAATGAGGAACTTACGGTTGGGCTTTTTCCCTCTAACATCCTTTATAGCCTCAACCCGATAAACATCTTCGAACTGAGGGTCCTTTATGGGGCCTGGTTCCCTAGGCGGACGTCGTTGCTGGATGTACCGCTTCAAGAAAGAACAATGGATTACTTTACTCTTACACTTCCATCGTGACGGGATATTAAGCCTAGCAGAAACCTTGTTGATAATCCGTTGAATTCGGAAAGGTCAACATATTTCTGGTACAGCTTGCGTCCGGTCATACTCTTGTGTAACATTCTGGATGCTCGTACGAGAACCAGGTCTCCCACCTTCATCTTAAATCGAACGTGCTTTTTATTGTAATGTTTAGCATAACGGGCATTAGCTTGCTTGATTCTATTTTGCGCTGCTTTTAGCAAGCCTCCCAAATGCCTCACAAATTCGTGGGTTGTTTGTCTCGTTACTTGGAATTTATTAACGGATGGGGGAATGGTGATATTTCGCCCCAAGTCCAGATAATAAGGGGTAAAACCTGTAGCCTCTGACACTGAGCTATTGATAGCGATTTCCGTCGTGGCTAGGTATTCGTCCCAATCTGTTTTTTCTGGGTTTTTCTTTGGGTGTGTGCGACAAAAAGAGGGCAGCAATAAATAACGTATTTAAATTCAGCGACGAAAATGTGATAAGAGCCGTAAACATCACGAGCTTCGGATATTGCTTTAGTTCCGATCATCTGTGTGTTTCGGTGTAGTGAAGTTACTTTCTCTACATCATCTTGATTCCGTATGTCCAAGAGTTCACCTGTTTATTGCGATCAGCTCAACAAGAGTGATCAGCATCCAGCATCAACGACAGATCTTCGCAGGCAGCGAACTTCATCGTCAAGTCTTCAAGCGTTGTATCCGAGACGGGCAGCGACCTGATAGACGTTAAATCCTACTGTTTCTTTTTGTGCAAAGAACTTTCCACAATTGCGGAGTTTGGTCGAGAGGAACATTTGAATCTGTTTAAAATAAAAAAATTCTTAAACTATGGCCGTGTCGAAGCTGGAAAAGCAGATTCGGAAAGGTTTGGAAAAAACTAAGTTCCAGCAGGGAAAAACGATTGAAGTATTCAATCAATACTTCGGCAAGTTGGTATCGCAGCCTGAACAAGTCAGCGAAAGTGAAAAAAATCGTCTGTACTCTAATGCGATGAGGCCGGAGGACAAAACATTCCTGGAAAATAAGAATCATGTAACGTTAGAAAGTGCCATGAACGTTATGTCAGCCAAAGTGAATGATATTAAAAAAGTGTCAAAGGAGGTTAAGACCAGGAATACGCCAAAAGTAGCGGCGCATATAAAAAGAAAACCCATGGGGGAAGGTGTGTACGTGACAAACTCCTATTGGGAATTAGCAGACAATATAATAACAAAAATTACAGCGGGGTACAAGAGCGATAATTTTGTCCAAAAGATGCTTAAATGCATTAAACCACCATGGGTCAAAGTAAACGGAATAATATACAAAAATTCAAGTAAAGGACGTCGCCTATTAATTCCACGAAAGCCAGACATTACTGATAAAATAATTAAAACATGCCATGAAGACGCCACAGCCGGGCATTTGGGGACTAGAAAAACTGTTGATCGAGTCGTCAAACAATATATCTGGCCGCAACTAGAAAAGGACGTCAGAAATTATGTGACTACGTGTGAGGTGTGTCAAAAGAACAAGGTGCCTCGAAGTTCGCCACATGAAAACTTACAACCATTGTAAATTCCATCCGGGAGGTGGCATACCATCACGATAGACCTCGTCCTAACCTTAGCGTCTTCTGCACAAGGCAATAACGCCTTGCTCACGGTCACAGATAAATTATCAAAAAGGGTAAGGCTGTTTCCTTGTCAGGATTCCATCACAGCAGAAGAAACCGCACGAATTTTGGTAACAACAGGTCTTCACGGTGCACGGTTTTCCAGAACCCATTGTGTCGGATCAGGATGTCCGCTTCACCTCTTCCATGTGGAAGGAAATTTTTCGTTTGTTGGGCTCGACATTGAAGTTTGCCAATACGTATCACCCCCAATCGGATGGTCAATCCGAAAGGATTTATCAAACGGTGATACAGATACTGCGCAATTATGTCAATGAAGATAAGAGTGATTGGGAAGATCGCCTCTTTTCTACGGAAATAGCCATTAATTCGGCAATTGCAGAAGCAACAGGCATGTTTCCGTACTTCTGTGACTTGGCAAGAGACATCCAGATACCGCCATTGATTAATAAGTTCGGGGAACAGCAGTATAAAGGATCACAATTCATTCAAGATTTGCAACGAATTTTAAAGTTGGTGCAGAAGCGAATTAAGGCAGCCAATAGCAAGTATAAAAAGGCATATGACCGTAAACATACAAGGTTCAAAATGAAAGTGGGGGACTTGGTATAGGTAAAAACGGCCCGGTCAAACGAACGAAAGGCCTGATAGGCAAAACGTTATACAGCATGTTTATGGGGCCTTTTCGAATTAGAAGAGTAATAAATAAGGTGACTGCGCAGCAGAAATGTAAAAATACAATTTTCCATTGTGCCTTTTTAAGAAAGTTTATGCCGAGAAAACAAAAGCAAAGGAAGGCAACAGGACCAATCAGGGACCCACAATTTAGAGACGTTTATAAAGCCAATGATTAATGGATGTTAAGGGCAAATCCCTGCATCAAAAGTTTCTCGTCAAGTGGGCCGGTTATAAAAAGCCGTCATGGAAGCCAGAGGACCATCTTCACCATTGTAGGGGGTTAATAACTGAGTTCTTTAAACGAAAACGAATGGTAAGGAATAATACCCCTCAACTCGATGTGATCCACGACAGCCTTCGGGTGACTCGGCTATCGGCGAGCATGTCACGTGGATTTCGCCAAGGTAAAAGATCGTCAAAGAGAGAGAGGAGAGGTGACATCAGCATGCGAGCGAGAGCGAGCGAGAGAGAGCGAATCTCGAGTTCGAATTAGTGGTGGAGACAGAGCACGGCATTGCCTGCAAAGGGTAGGCGATACGCGAGGCGTCCTCGGAGATTTTATGCCGCAATCGGAGGCCAGGAGACCATTAGCTGAGAGCGTGGAGAATGAGGCCACGGCACTGAAGGCGGTCAGCGAGCAACACGCCGATGAGGAACAGCAGCGAGCAGCAGCCGACGAGTGCTACCGAGAGGCCGACGAATGGCAAGAAAGGTTGGAGAGAGCCATTAAACATTTTATCCAATTGATAAAAACGCCTTCCCAAGCTACGGAGAACGTCGTGTGTTCCGACAGACCTCCCCTGCCCATGAATGAGCAAGAGGAAAGCTACGGACGGAACCAAGAGCAGCGTTATCGTTATCTGGTGGCGTACGGGGGCAGCCACGAGTTTGGTTAGTATATTCAATTTGCGCCGGGTAAAAGGCATTTCACCCCCTGAGTTTCACGGCGTTTTGAGAAACTAAGAGGGGTCAGCTATTTTAGAGATAGAACTATTCGTGTAGTATGGAAAGTGAAGCCAGTTTCTTTTTTTTTAAATCCAAAAAGTTACCTAACCTAACCTACTGAGATTATTGTGTCCAAACCTGTACCCAGCGGGCTAAGGAGTTTATAGGCCAATCTCCAAATTTTCATTTACGACGATTATAAGTCAGGGAGCGCGAGAAGTTTCCTTTCCTGCGATTTAAGCTGGAGATTTAGTCTCTAAGCAGAAGACCTCGCGGTATAGCGAGTAATGGAATGTGGAGGGGGTGTTCCAGCCAATTTACACCTGGTCACACCACTGGATATAGCGAGTTTCTGATCTTTGGAGGGGGTGTCCCTGCAGTTTTAGACCTGGCCACACCCACAGGTGTGTCTGGATATAGCGAGATTTAACCTTTTGGGTGTGCCCAGGTGTAGTAGGTCAAATCTCGCTTGCCCTACCCCTCCACATTCTAAATCTCACTGAAACCCTGCTGACGCTCCGTTTTCAGAATCATGTGATGGCGGACGTCACAGGTGTACTCTTTGAACAATGGGCATGTTTAATTACTTTTAATTAATTTATTAATTTTTTATTTATCTTTGATTTTTCTTGATTTGGGTGTCTCCATTGGGGTGGGGGTTCTGTTTGATTACTTTTTGATTGGGTTTTCATTCCTGGGTGTGGTCACTCACCTAACTTATGATATCTCCTTGATTAATCACGTGATTGTGGCCTTGTTCCGATGTCCTGAGGCTAAAAATAATATTAATTGTCATTCTTAATAGGCTATCTTGATTTTCTGATTTTGCTTGCACAGGTGCATCCGGAACTACAGCTGCTCAACGGTTTTGCTGTTGCAGTATTCAAGGAGCCATTGATCCATGTCGTCATCACAATTTTTTCCGTTGGGCATGGCTAGCAGACTCGAAGCCCAAATCTTTCGCATTGCAAATCGAAACCCCTGTGCAGAAGGATTATCTCGACAACCACCAGAAAATCTAATCTTTGCAAAAAAAATCTAAACAGTCCTGGTTCAAACGTGGTGAACAAGAACTGAACCTGTTCATGATTATGAAAGTCCTCCCATAGTTGCAGTAATGATTCAATTGAAAGTTTCCATCCCTCAGTAGTTGGTGGTTAACTTCTAGAAGTATCTACTCGTAGTTCAGTAAACCACACAAACACGTCCTCTAGAATTTGAAGGTGGGTCCCTAATGGGTCGTCTAAATTTTTTGACATCTGTGAGAAATTTACTGTTCAACGTATCAAATAGTTGGTCCATCTTTTTTATAAAGGTAGATGTATATCATAGGATCAGATGGGAGATTTTGGAGTAGAACATGGAACCACAGGCCGGTTGCTACACTGTGGCATAACGCTAGTGTAGCCAGTTTTACATTCATCAAAATTTTCGGCATAAATATGCTTTTCTGTAATTTTCGGTGCTACCCTTAAATCTCTCTTTTGCTCTTGTAAGAAGAATTGCACCACATGTTGCCATGAAA
>JAHWFO010029798.1:213168-250269 GCA_023313115.1 Rhysida immarginata
CTACCTCGTATTTAGTTTGTTTATTCCATTTCCCAGCAACGATCATCGTCATAGGATATTGACCTCAGTGATCCAATTATTTGTTTTACTGTTGAAGGAATATTCCATTTAAGCTTGAAAATTAAATATTTATAAAGATTGAAATTTATGTTTTAAACAATCATTACATTTATTGACTGTGGAGGTCGGATATGCAGTTTTGAGATAAAAAATCTACTAATGTGCGGCACTGTGGAGGAGAGGAAGGAATGCATTTTAGAAAATCGTCTTTTCATATGTAAGCAATCGAAGTTGAAGTTATCCATTAGAAGAGGAGTCTGCGAAGAATTTCTTCTCTCTTAATTGTCGCACTTTTGCTGGGCAAATGAAATTAATCCTAATCAATTATGCCCTGAGCTCCTAAGCAAAAAGCGTTGATAAGCACTCCACCTCGTATCAAGTTTTTCCACTATGAACATTATTTTTAGTAGTATTCCTAAAATTGATTTTCAGTCACTTCATTTCTATGTTAAATATAGCATACATTCGAAGTAATTAGTTCTAGCCTCCTAAAGCCATATTTTCAATTCCCTATAAAGAAGTGTAAAGAAGTCTGTTAAGCTCCAGATATTAGGTGTCACTGCAACATTGTTGTGAAGCCCCATTTGGTCGCCTCCCATTTGGACGCCATTTTAGCGCCATTTGGTCGCCTTCCATTTGGACGTTTGACCTGACCCATTTGATCGCCTCCCATTTCGTCGCTTGCATCCTCTAAGACTTTCTATTAACTAACTGTATTTAAACAAAAACTAATAAAGCCAAAAATTATTAATTAATATTTAAAATAAAAATCATATATCAAAATATCATATTTATTCCTAATTTTCATTGAGAATAAATATGGTATTTTTAATATAAAAAATTCAAAAAGAATTCAATGTGGTTAATTTAATTTAAGAAGTAAATTAAAACCATTTCCAAGTTCTAGATTTGACCTAAGAGCAATTAGTTACTTCTACTAGTAACTTATCTGTAGAAGAGAACTGTAGCGTTAGCTATGAAAACTGCTTCGTCTCACACCGGCAATGGCTTGCACGCAAGTCTGGCATTTTACCTTGAATCGCCACTGACTCCTCATAATAGTAATCCACTGCATGCATGGAAAATGATGCACGGAAATAATATTGCATTTAGAATGATGGCCCAGAGATTTTTAACGCCACCAGCAACATCTGTGCCTGCAGAAAGACTTTTTTCAAAAGCAGGTTGCACCATTGGAAAAAAAAGGACCATGTTAAGTCCAAAGCATTTGGACAAATTGTTGGTTTTACAATCGATGCCTTTGAATGTCTTGCATAAATTTTGTTAAACCCAACTTTTACATTTGTCAAATTATCAGTAATAAAATGTCTGTTGTAGTCTAAGCTTTATCTATGTGATTTTATGCTATTTTATTGAGATAAAAAAATTAAAAGAGCCACCGATGGTATTCCTGAACCCATTGAGGGTATTCCTGAACCCATCGATGGTATTCCTGTACCCATCGATTGTATTCCAGTACCCATCGATTGTGTTTCAATGATGGTTCATGCCACCGATGGTGGTTTTTAAGCCATCGCACACCTCTACAATAAGGCATCAACATGTAATTAAGTAACACATGCAGAAAAATACATTTTATTACTGTGGCTCATCAAGGCCCTATGGGCTGAATAAAGAACAGGCGATCAAATGGGAGGCGACCAAATGGGAGGCGACCAAATGGGAGGCGACCAAATGGGAGGACGACTAAATGGGAGGCGTCCAAATGGGAGGCGACCAAATGGGAGGCAACCAAATGGGAGGACGACTAAATGGGAGGCGTCCAAATGAGAGGCGACCAAATGGGGCTTAACCGTTTGCGAGGTTCAGAGTTTTCTATGCTTTAGCACAAAGTCAAATTTGCTCTCCCCCTTTTATGCTGGAAGCTTTTCACTTCCTCATTTAATTTGATACTTTAAGTATTTAATAAATGATAAAATTTAAATTAGTAATTGAACTGAGAAATTGTAAAAAAATTAAATTCGCTTTTTGATTAAATATATAAAATTAGTAAAATCGTATTTTCATTGTTTGAACAAAAACGCATGATTTTAGGATTTGTTTTTTAAATAATAAGCGATGATTTTAAAGTAGGCTATTGATATTCGTATTAAAATGATATACACGTTTTTATATTAAAATATGAAACCTTTTACCGGATAAATTTATGATTAAATTTGGTGCACATTTTTTTTCAATTTTAATTAAGTTGCATAATTTTAATTAAATTGCAATTTATGTGCAGAAAAAGAAATGAGTAAATGAAAACAGTGCATGATTTGATCAACGGAAATATTTGAATAAAAATAAAGTATATGCAATACGCAAAAGTAAATATTACAACGTAGAAATCCATCATTTCTTTATACATTACATATTTACTTCTAATATGTATTTTACGTTATTTCACTGCTGAATCAATATTTTATTTGTACTCACTTCCCCCTCCAGCTACTTAAGTTTCCCTTCTTATCCACCAAACTGATAAAAGGATTAAATCACAATGATATTTTAAAGCTTCGAAGTTAGAAGATAAAAAAAACCTACAAAAATTTTGTACATGTAGTAAAATACATTCAAAAACAAAACAATTTACAGATAAAATCTATAAAAAATACAAATGAAATTTTCAAAAAAAAAATATTCAAAAACAAAATAATTTACAAATAAAATACACAAAAAATTCAAATGAAACACAAAAGCTTTTAATCCTTTTATATCAACTCTTTGGACCTAAAAATGAAATGAACTCTATCCCCTGTCCTCCCCTCCAACCGCCTTCATATTTTAGATATTGTTTGTACGTGACCAGCATATTTTTTTTCTTTGCAGCCAACTCATCCGAAACGGCAAATAGCAGAACCGAATAAAACTTATAAATTATACATACATGAAAGGTACCTTAAATTGTGCCTTGATGTATATTTTATGTCAATTGGTTAAGGCTTTTTTGAGATATTAATAATTTTCTAAAAATGAGGAAGTAGCTATAGGGTTCATTTTCACCACCACACGGTTAGGAGAATTAAAATGCAAAGACTATGTTAAAACTTTGAAGTTAGAAGATACAAAAAATTACAAGTAAAATGTATTCAAAAATGTAAATAAATTATAAAGAAAAAGTATATACAAAAAGAAAATAATTTACAGATAAAAATCTACAGAATATACAAATGAAATTTTAACAACCAAAATCATAATATATAATAAAATTCAAATAATTTAAAAACTTATTCTTCATCATCACTTTCTTCGTCATTTGAATCTTCTACACTGAATGAAATTATAACACTTTCTACAGAATCATCCATTAATCCTGAAATTTCCTAAAAGTTATTTTCATCTTTGTAACCATGCTGGCATATATTTGTCCAAGCTTTCAGATAACTCCTCTATATTAATGCTTTAGTTGATATTTGATTTTCCCAAGGTTTCAGATTTAAATAACTCCTCTATATCCGGAGGAGTTGGCTAAAAAAAACTGGTCACATACTTGCAGAGGGGATTTTTTTTTCAACATATCTTTTCGAACCATGAGTTTTTAAGTCGATTTCAGCAAGGAAAAAAAAAATCGAGTTTCTGAAACGAACACACAGGCCTTCACTAAAATAAATTCCCAACAATAGCTTTACACTATCAAAATTTATTATTAAATATAACGAACATCTCTGAAAAATTTAAACCGTCATTTAAATTTGAAACAATGACGAAACAATCGAAACGATCTGAACTTTATTTTATTGCAAATATCTTATTTTCTGAACTTATTATTGCAAGTACTTTTTGTAATATTCATGAAGTATTTGTTGAAACATGTTACATAACAGCACAAGAAATCTCTTGAAGAAAATAAATAAATTATTACTTTCATTCTTATTTTCTTATGTGGTCTAGCCCTTACGTTAACCCCGCTCTTTTGTTGGTGTTTGATGATGATAAAAATTAAATATTCATTATCCGAATTCATCTCTTTAGTTACATTTGCGAAGAAATCGTCATTTTATAGATCATCAAATTAGATCCTTCTTCTGTTTTTACGGGGTGTTTTTTGTATTATACACTTTTTAATGGGGTTTTGCCATTTTCCTTTCATATTAAAGATTATCTTATCACTCTCTGTCAATCTGTTTAACTTTTTTTTTTGAATGAAGAATTCCCTTGCTGTAATATGTAAAGCTGCAATAAACAAGATCCCCCCTCTCTCTCACACACATTTAAAAAAGTGCACAATTTAAAATAAATATCTATTTTAATGATGTATTCAATTAAAAATGAGATATTCAAAGTTTTTTTTTTGATTGTATAATAATTTCTAATAATGTCTAATTAACGAATTAATCAAGGAGTTTATGACTCTTATTTAATTAAAATTTTAAAAAATGTTCATCAAAATTAATCATAAATTTATCCAGTAAAAGGTTTGATATTTTAATATAAAAAATGCGTCTATCATTTTAATACGAATATCAATAGCCTACTTTAAAATCATCACTCATTATTTAAAAAACAAATCCTAAAATCATGCGTTTTTGTTCAAGCAATGAAAATGCGATTTTACTAATTTCATATATTTAATCAAAAAGCGAATTTAATTTTTTTACTATTTTAAATTTTATCATTTAAGTATCAAATTAAATGAGGAAGTTAAAAGCTTCCAGCATAAAAGAGGGAAAGAAGAGGGAGAGCAAATTTGATTTTGTGTTAAAGTATAGAAAACTCTGAACCTCTCAAACTTTTCCTATTATCAACCCCCACCACTTTCATTTTCTATGCGTATTTGGTCAAGTAGCCGACAGGGGCGGTGGGTAGTTTAGAGAGGGTTGGCACGACATCAATCCTGAAAAAGGGGGTTAAAACACACTTGTGTAGATTAACCCTGGGGTTAATCTACACCAAGGGTTATTCTGCCCTGTTACACCGGCGAAACAATGTGTGGAATAATATGTATGGCTATGAAAGTGGGAGAAAAAAGAATGAAAATGAAACAATAGTTTGATCTGACGTTTTTTCAGCCCTGGCTATGGCTGTAGTTCTTCTATTTTGTGTGACTTGACCTTTAAAAATTAATTTGTTTATCTAAAAATTCAACAATTCCAAAAGTCTCTTCTTGGGTGGCAATGGATGTATATGATCGTTTGTGCCTGTGTACTCTGCAATTCCAACAATTGATAAACTGTTAGGAAATAAAGAAATTAAACCGAAGCAAACTCTAAGGTAAATGATATTAATTATGGATGGAAAAATTCTGCGACTTGGATTCCAACCAGGAACCTAGACTATCATAGTTGACGCATGTACTAATTGGGCTATCGCAGACACCTGATCAGCCATGCTGTCACTAAGTGTCTTAAAGGCAACCAAGTAGCCTTTATCTGATGTTTGGAGTTTGTTCCAGTTTAATTTCTTTATTTCATATTGTGTGTTCATCAAACTTTCTGATGGTTTGGATAGGAGAAATTCACGATCTGTGAACCGCGTGCCCACCACCCATTGGGCTTTCCTTCTTGACAACTTCGTTGTCTTTAAGGCGCTTAGTGACAGCTTGGCTATTCAAGTGTCTGTGATAGCCCAATTGATAGAGGCATCGAACATGACAGTCGAAGTTCCTAGTTCGAATCCAGATCGCGCAATTTTTCCATCAATTTTTCTAATTGGTAAACTGTTGCAATTCACACTCTGCTCTCGAGGTCTTGAAGCAAAACTGGTGCATTCAAAACAGGTCGCAGTTTCTTCTGTTGACACATTTGCATCGACAGCCACAGGGTCACTCACGACTTTAGTTGAAGCAGTGTGCTGGAAAAATCGATACAGCACCGAGTGAAGGGGCTGCTTTCTCTGCCGCCTTTCCACTGTTTTTCAATAGTCTGCTAACTCTCCATTATTCCCATTTAAAGCTATTCAAGGAAATGTGAAATTCTATTAACTATCAATTCTAAGAAAAGCACAAAGAACAGGAATTATATGTATTGTTAAAATTTCCGACGCCTTCTCACTGATTCTCAGAGGAGGAAGACCCTTCCAGCTGTATGCTGACGCTTTAAATTATGGTCAGGAAATTAAAAAGCCCGAAGAATATTATATTTTTTTAGAGGGTGGTCATCGATATATGCATGTAAGTCGTGTGTCCTCAAAATATTTTTGTTAATGAAGTTTACAAAATGATCAGTCTTGAGATTCATTTACATGTCTTAATGAACATGTCTTACATACATAACTATTTGATTGGCTAAATCTGGTATATTTTCTCCAATTTTTGTATTTAATGCCATATCATTTTTAGAATTCTGTGTTGCTATCACTACTGTTGAAACAAACAGAGCAGTCTATTTTTGCACAAACTTTACCTTGCATTGTTCGTCATGAGATATATATTTTTGGTCGGTGCATATAGCTGTGAGATACCTCCAGTCAGTATGCGCTGCCATCAATTTGAATATCAATTATTATCCATAAATATTAATTTTCGAAATCTCATGTAGACAGTGACCTTCTTCTTTCTTTGAAGATCAAATGTGCAAATTTCATGAAGATTTGAATTAAATTATAAATTTATATAAGAAAGAAACACAAAAACAACTTTTATCCTTATCTATATATACAAAATTCTTGGTATGTCTGTCTGTCTGTTCGCTATGCATTTCAAGACGGCTAGACCAATCTTGATGATATTTTTCATGGTAATTCCGATGGACCCAGGAAAGGTGTTAGTTAGGTCATGGTGGAGATATCGGGCTCCATTAATAGCACACCCTACAATTCGTTACCCCCTCCCTAAAAGAGATTAATGTGTTAAGTATAAAGTGCAACACCAGTAAATGTGTTAAGTATATCGTGCACCACCAGTTAATGTGTTAACAAACTTTCAACCCTCCTTTTCCCCCTTAGGGGTTGAATTTCCAAAAACCCCTTCTTTGTGCTCACTTACATTTTGTAAAGAACCTCTGTACAAAATTTCAAGTTTCTAGGCCTTATGGTTTGGGCTGTGCGTTGATCACTCCCTCACTCAGTCACTCAGTCAGTTTCTTCTTTTAAATATATAGATTATAATTTATTTTATCATTTCAATACCTGGAGAGTTTAAATATTCTCTTACTGAAATCTTTTTATTTACAGAATGTATTAAGGCACAATTCTGCGGATTGATGCAAATAGCGACTGTTAATAGGAACTTCAAATGGATATTATAAAATTTAGTTGATTAGGAGTTTCTATAAACCCAGCATACAAGATTAAAAAAAACGCAAATGTTTCTGCATCAGCCTAATGATTTTTCCAGAGTTTAATAATCCACCAGGTAAACGTTAAAGTTTTTAATTTTTATTAAGAACTTTGCTTAATTAATCGAAGTGGCTTTATTTCAATTTTGAAAATAAGCAAAATGTAAGTTTAAAATGCTTCTATTTTCATGGTACACCGAAAAAAATCCTGATCACAGTTTCGTTATTAATGTGAGGGTTTAAAAGATAACTTTTGGTTTTTCATTTAATGAGATTAACTTAAGAAACTGACATTTTTTTTCAGTTATACAATTAAACAAACATCACGCTAAAAAGCTTTTATTTTAATAATAATAATAATAATAATAATAATAATAATAATGTGACAACAACAGGGGAGGGGAAACCACCAGATAAACCGGAAGTCCAAACCCGATGTTGTCCCCCATCAGGCAAAAAGCCCAAAACGGGGTTACTGAATATACATTTAAAAAGAAAAAAATAAATGCAAGTAAAATAATAAAATTAATAAAATTATTAATATAATAAAACAGTAGCAATACACCAGCAATAATAATAAAATTAATTATGAAGATATGATAAATTAGTAATATTAATAATGCTAACTAAAAACTAGAAAGCAGAAAGGATAACTTCCTCTTGTCCAGAAGAAAATTCGTCGAATTTAACTTTTAATTTGTAAAACGGATCAATATTCGATAAATTAGTTCTCCATTTTCTTAAAGATAACAGCACCTTACTTTGCCTCTTGGACCTAGACTGGCGAACAACAAGATTGAAACGTAAGTCAGGCACACAAATGCTGCCTGAAATAATTCGGCAGAATGTTTTGTACATAAAAATATGATAATTAACAGATAAGTCGAAAATGGAGGAATTATTATCCAACAATTTATTATGTGGAAATTTGAATTTTAAAAACTTATAAAAATTGTTTACTTTTTTTGCAACAAGATAAAATTTTGCGTATTGCCTGAATACCAAATCCAGATGCCATACATAATTTTTGATAAAATCAAAGATTTAAAAAGGGTCAAAAAGGTAAGCGGGTCTTTAAAGAAATTCGACAACCTCTTACAGATACCAATTCTTTTGCCCACTTCTTTAGTCAAAGATTTTATATGGGTGGCAAAAGAAAGAGAGGTTTGGAAAAGAATACCTAAATCTTTGACTAGAATACTAGAAGACAGAGGGGCAGAGTCAAGATGATAGTTAAAAACGAAGTTAACTGTTTTGCGTGAAAAAGTCATTATAGACGATTTTTTGGCGTTAAGAGTGAGACCATTATTACAGGCCCAGCCACTAACCTTATTAATTACATCTTGAAGCTCTTGACAGTCGGACCAGTTTTTTATACATTTGAATAATTTTACATCGTCGGCGTACATAAGAAAATTGACAGACCTGGTATTAACATAATAGGCAATATCCGCCACGAAAACATTAAAAAGAACGGATCCTAGAGGAGATCCCTGAGGGACACCACTCTTAATAAGACCTTTCCTAATGGAAAGATCTTTTCCAATAGAAAAAGACCTCCCGATTAATAGAGAACGGAACCAATTTAATAACGATGAGGAACATCCAATGATTTTAAGTTTTTCCAATAACAATTTAATATTAACGTTATCGAATGCTTTGGAAAAGTCCAGATATATTACATCGACCTGGACTCTTGCATCCATATTCTTAGCAACAAATGACGTGAAATCTACGAGATTAGAAACTGTACACCTATTCTTCCTAAAGCCGTGCTGTTCTGGTGGAAGAAATCGATCTATGAAAACAGACAAAGACTTGGCAACAATAGTTTCTAGTAATTTTGCCGGGAACGATAACACAGTTATTGGCCGAAAATCAGAGGTTAAGATCGGAGATGTAGTCTTTGGAATAAGATGGAAATTAACACTCTTCCAAGCAGCTGGGTAAATACCTGAACTTAACGAAAGATTAAACAATTTACAAAAAGGACTAGAAAGGGCATCAATGCACCCCTTGTAAATATAATCAGGAATACCATTAGAATCTAGCTGCCTGGAAGCTTTAGTTTTATTAGCTGCTGCGATTATAGTTAATTCCGTAATTGACATTAACGAAAAAGGCATATCAATTTTTTTCCAAAATTCAGACAGACCTTCATAATCAGCCTTTAATATAGAGTCTTGACTAAAATTTCGTTCAAGTCCCTCTAATAACCTAATGCAATCCAAACTTTCAAGTTTATCAGCGTACATTGTCTTGCTACCCAAGAGCTTCTTTGTTAATGACCAAAAGTTTTTCGAGTCATGAATAAGATCAGTCTCCATCTTATGAAAATAATTATTGTAATCCATTTTTCTAAATAATTTAAATTGCTTTCTTGCTGATTTGAAGCTATCTAACACTTTACAACATCCAGACTTCTTATATAATTTATGCAGTTTATTTTTACGATTACATAATTTTATAGATTCACTCGAAAACCAAACAGGGTAAGTACGCATTTTGTCCAAAGGTGGCAAAGTCAATTTAGGAAAACAAAGTTCGAAGGCAGTTTTAATAGTATTCACAATAAAGTCCCAAATCTGATCTACATCATTAAACTCATCAATTAATTGCCAATTGAATGATTTAAGATAATTATACAACATTTCAAAGTTTCCAGCATGAAAATTATACAAATGAGGAGAATAAATTAAGCTCTTTTTAGGATTCATTTGAAATTGTATCTTAAGCGCAGGATGGAACTTATCTTCAGGAACAATTGATAAAGTACTACGTATAATTTTGACTGGAAAATTTGAGAATACTTTATCTAATGTGTCATTACGATGATTACAGATATTATTCTTATCTGAAATATTAAGTTCATTAGCCCACAATTCGGTATATTCTGATCGGGTTCTGCAGTAATAATTGCTATTATCAAAAGGGAAATATTTTCCAAAATTAAAATCTCCCAAAATCAAAAGATTACCATTAAAACACTCAAAGTTGTTCAGTAATTCGTCCAAACATTTTTCAAAATTCTCCTTTGTAGTGGTCAGGGGAACATAAAGAACAACAATATTCAAGAGTTTGGAATCTCTTAATCTGATAGTTACCCCAATTATATCAATAGACGTGACTGAATAATTAAAAAGATGTTGTGTGACTTCCATAGCAGTTGGAACAGCAATTAAAACTCCTCCACCTCTCATATCACCCTTACGATCTGACCTAAAGACTCTAAAATTCTCATCAAAAAGCATAAAGTTCTTGAAGGAGTCATCTAGCCACGTTTCAGTGAAGCAAAAAATAAAATCGTTATGACACGCCGTGGCGCTATTCACTTCCAATAATTTAGTTCTTAGGCCACGGACATTTTGATAATGAATTTTAATTGACATTGGCAACGGATGGAAGGGTTTCCCCCGAACCCGTCATAATCTGATCATCATATAACTTTCCGTAAAATTCAGATACTAAAACACCCTCAGGCCAATTACAGGGCAAGAATAACTTATCAACAGAACTTGCAGCAACAGAAACATAAAACGAAGAATAGGAATTAAATTTAGTTTTTAATCTATGACAGATTAAAACTTCTTCTGGTTTTAAAATTTGATGCAGAAATATTAATAGATCATCTCTATTCAAATCCGGTGCCAGCCTGGAAATAAAGATATTAGCCGATTTGTCTTTTAATGAATTTTTGGCTGCTATAAATTTAGAGCCAGAATCCGCCACATTCCCAAATATCATTCTTTTATATGATTTATCTGATTTTCTGGCAATATTTTTTCCATCAGTTATTTTCCTATCATCCAAATTCATATCCATGTTAAGATATTTCAAAGTTTGCATAGGTTTAACGGCTGGAATCATACATTTTGAGACAGGGGGAACAGATTTCACATTACAAGCAGAGGTAGAATTTAAAGTAATAATATCAAGAAGCTTATCAACCTTATTATGTAATGATCTATTCTCCTCCTGAATCTTAGATGCTAGTAATATAAATTCTTTAACAGAAACTATTAAATCATTTACCGTTTTTAGCAAAGTAGATATTGAAGTTGTGGAATCAACAGCACTAACTACACTGACTCCAGTACTACCTGAGTCGTGATCATCTTCTAGATTCAGTTCTCTTTTGCTTTGATTCACTCTAGGCCAATCAACCGTGCTAACCTCACGACATATTTCACAGAGCCATGTCGATCCAATCCTCTTCAATGTATTCTTGTTCACTCCCACGCACTTCGCATGAAATTTTTTCTTGCAGTCTCCATTACAGATTATGTACGCCTGTTTACCACGAATGCTGTTCCCACAGGGCTCACATATGCCAATCTTGCCCTGATTACCTCCTTTTGCCATATATTAAAAAAAACAAAACAAACGAAAAACAAACAAAACAGAAAGAGCTGTTAAAACAGCGAATTTCTGAATATACCTTTACAAAAGATATGTTAAATCAAAAGTTAACTCAACTTTGAAAGTTTTATTAGATAAGCAAAGATATCTTAGATGATTTTATTTTCATTTATAGATGAAAGAAATTCATATACAGACTTAAAGTTAACTTTTTTATTTATTGAAATTAAAATGAAGAACGAAAAATAAATTTAATAATGAAATATAACCGAACAGCGCCTCTTTCCCAATGTTATTCCTATGCTAAGCAAATCCAGGAGTCCACCCATCCGTTAGGAGCGCTGCTTCAAGATCACTACTATCGAAATGCTGAGCAGTCCATTCTGTGTTATTCTGTGGCTATACTATCTTTTTGTGCTAATCTATTTGAAAAATTATTTTATAAACGACTATCACTTTATATTTTTTCAAATAAGTTTATTCATACTAAGCACGGCTTTATGCCAGGTCGAAATACTGACACTGCACTATTTGAACTTACCAAATATGTTACTGATCAATCACTTATGAATAATCATGTTATGGCCTTATTCATTTATTTTTACCAAAGCCTTTGACATGGTTCCTGTCCCACTCTTACTGGAGAAACTTCGCTTTCAATTTCATATTTTTGGCTGGCCCCTTACCCGGATTGCTAGTTTTCTCTTCTATATGGTCTATAATGACCTAACCTCTGATACAATTGTTAGAAGTTATGGAGTCCCTCAGGGTTCCATTCTGTCACCACTTCTACTTGCATTATTTATAAATGATCTTTTATTAATTATGACAAACTGCAAATTAATACTAATGTGTGCTCTGATGAACATCAGCTTTCTCTTAATCAAAATGCTGACACTTTGGCCACTTGGACTAATAATAACGCTTTACATATTAATACTGATTAAACGAAGGTAATAACTTTTTATCATCGGAATGAGTCAAATGTCCCAAATGATCCAATAATTTTTATTCATTCTGTTCGGATTGGTACCACAAACACCTTTTAAGTATTAATGGTGCCTGGCACGAAAGAAAAAGGAAACAGGCGCATGTGTAAATGAGTAAAACTCGTTCAACCAATCAGAAACGGACAGGAATCAGGGCATCAGGGCATTACTTACTTCTAATGCCAGGTATAAATAAAACCTCGTTTCCAGTCCGTATCTGATTGGTTGAACGAGTTTTATTCATTTACACATGCGCCAGTTTCCTTTTCCTTTCGCGCCGGGCACTATAGGTATTGAATTAACACATGATCTTTCTTGGGACTCGCATGTTAACGCGCTTTTATCTAAGCTTAACCGCAATATGGGTTTTATTACTACGCATAGTTATCTACCTCCTTGTGTTTTAAAGTTATTTTCTACTCTCTGATTTATTCTAATTTAACCTTTGGCATTATTTTCTGGGGTGCAACAACCGCTGTTAATTTAGCTAGAATTATTCGACTTCAAAAGTGGTTTCTTAGGTTACTACTAAAGTTACCTCATAGCATGTTGGTTTCCGCACTTTTCCCCCCAGATAATATAAGGTATATGTACCAGTAATTGATAGTTTAAGACATTAATGTGAAACGAAATTGTGTATGTAAATCAAATTGTAATTTGAAACTTTTCCAGTTATACCATTAAATTGTAAATATAATGCAGAATGTGCCAATCTCAAAGGAATTAATATATCTTTAAAAACCATTAAGTTATTAATTTTTTTCCTAATTAATGCATGAATCACCAGTAGTTGACAATTAATGCACCAGAAGTTGACAGGCAGTTTCACCAGTAATTGACAATATTTTAATTAACATTTTGTTACTAAAATAAAATTGACAGCATTCAAAAGTAGCTAATGAAAGCAAGCATTTATAAAAAAGTGTAAAGTATTTAACATTAATTAAAATTGTGCTCTTTAAAACTTAAGTTGTTCTTATAGATCATTTATCTTTTTTTCCTTTGAAATCTCTTCTATATATATAAAGAAGGATGTTTGTGGGTCTGTGCGTCTGTGGGTCTGTGGGTGGGTCTGTGTGTACGTTTTTTATACAAATCTACAGTTTTATTCCGATCTTGATGAAATTTCGCATACATGACCTTCAAAGCATGAGGAAGGTCACTGTCTACTTCAGATTTCGAAAAAATAATAATTATCGATAAAAAATCGATATTCATGGTTATGGCAGGGCATATTAATGAGAAATATCGCATGACCAACAATGCAAGACAAAGTTTTTGCAACAATGGTATCAACACGCAATTCACAAACACTCTGCACGGACCAACAATATATATCTCATGACCAACAATGCAAATAAAAGTTTGTGCAACAATAGGTATCAACAATGGTTTCAACACGCAATTCACCAATAACAATGAGCTCAAAATGATGATGCAATGATAAAGCAATCCTTTCCAAGAATTATAACAATGAACATAAAATGATGATGCAATATGGATAAGTTTCAATTTGTAACAATGCATAGAATTCCTGTTATTCAGGTTTTTCTTAGAAAAGAGAGTTCTTAGTACTTAACAATTTCTTGAAAATCTTTAAAAATGATCAGTAGCTGGAGATAATGAAGAGTTAGCAGACTATTGAGAAAGAGTGGAAAGACGACAGAGAAAGCAAACCTTTAGCTCCGTGCTGTATTGAGCAAATGGGAAGCAAGTAAATAGAAGAATTGGCCACCGCTAGACTACCCAAAGGCCAAATTTTGCTTCAACACAACGAGAGAAGAGTGGAAATTGCAACAACATCAAGTGTACATCTGAAGTAAGATTACCTGAGTAAGAAATTATTGGAGCGGTCCATCCATTGTGAGCCTTTAAAAAGATTTTTTTCGAATTTTCATTAAGAATTTTTACTGTATTAATTCTAAGCATTTTCATGTGTTTATTTTTAAGATATTGCAAAATTTAATTTAATTTTTTGAGATTGTTCTGTTTACATCCATGTGTAATTATCCCGGGCAATGCCGGGTACCTTTGCTAGTAATAAATAAAATCTGTCCACTCCCATGTAGAGTGCAAGGACCATAAAAAATGAAGGTGTTTTCCAGTAGTGCAATATCATCAGATCTTGGCCAACAAATTCTTCGTAGAAAAGCTTGATTTTTGACGATTATTCTCCTACTTGCAAATTCATCCAATTCATCCTATGCTACTTCTTATCATAGTAAATAGAATACCAGTAGTAGTTTTCTTCTTGGAAGATAACTTGTCCTGGGCTATCTGTTGATCGTTTCTGTGACAAGATTCAGGACCAACAAAAAGAATCGGCGAATAGGGCCTAGAAGATTTATGTTAAAGTGGGTGATCTAGAAATTGACAGTCAAGTTCCTATAATTGACACAGCTAGGTCAGTTACTAGAAATTAAGAAATTACACTTAAAACCATGATGTTTCCTTTATTATTACCCTGCATTCTATATCACATTAGTATATTTTTGTTCATTTTTTTAATACACAGAAGTTATCAAAAATTGACAGGTTACCCTGCACATCTGGGTTCTAGTAGTTGATAGTGGATTAAAACAGTAAAAACATTGGTCATCTGAAATTCTGTTACTACTAGAAGTATTGTCCACTGATCACACAAACAGGTTCACGTAAAATGAATAAGAAATATTGTATAACATTCACGAAATAATTCAAGAAATCAAACCCTCGCATAGTGCTTCATTACAAGGTTTTATCGATTCGGTAAGGCATTGAACAATCAACATTTGATAGAATAAAAAATAGTGAATATATCATTAATAAATAGGTTAAAAAGCAAGGGTGACAGAATTGAATCTTGAGGAACAACAAGTTAGCAGTGAAGACGAAATGCCATTATAAGTTAAGAAATAAGACCGATTTGTTTGCGGCCGTTATAGACAGTAAAGTTCCTAGTTTTTTCTGTTACGGGAAGCCTAATACATCCAACAATAAATAAAGGACAACATGTGAGTTCGTCATTGAAACAGTTTTGCATTGTTGTTGCATGTTTAAGCATTGTTAGCGCTCAATTAAAGCATACGTCGGAGCTGAAAAGTCATCTGACCATTGCTGCTGAGTAACAATTTTTAAAAAAATCCATCACAAAACTATAAATAAAGGACAATTCACAAAACGAAACAATTTGAATGAATTGAATTTGATAAAACTATTTACTGTCATGTGGATGAAGCAGAGTAAATAGACAAGTAAGCGAGAACATATAAACAAAATAAAGTTCTTTTATTTTAGGAAAACAAAATAAAATGTACACTGTAACTTAAGTGTATCAATAATTCGTAATAACACAGTTCAAGAACGTTGCAGTGGAAGATAAGATTATAGAAATATTGTTCTTGGAAAAAGGTAATACGCTGTCCTTTCAGTTGTCGACTTGACGAAATTGTAACAAAAATCAAAAGGATTAATATGAATTGTCCAGAAGTACTTATATGTCACAGTTCGGGTAATGGAGACCAATTAATATAATGAAGACAAGTCCTTGTAGATTTGAGATAATAAATAATCTCGAAGTCGTTTGAATTAAGAAAGTCTGTTGAATGAAGTGACGAGGTAGCGTATGGACCGAGGCCAGTTAACTAGGTGTCATACCATACCCCTGGAAACTATTGTAAATTAGGTAACAATGCAAACTTGTCATGTCATGTAAGACACTCTGGGTGATGTGATCGACGGATAAACGAGTTTAATCACTGGAGTGAGGCAATCCGATGGTCAACAAACACCGAGACCAGTTAACTGGATGGCTGGTGACGTATCAGGAAAATTGCGCTAATAGTTCGACTTGGGCGAAATTCTCGCAGGTAAATGCTCATAAAGTAGACCTGATCTGATATGAGGCGGAAGCCAGGTAGATTGCTGCATAACAAGCGAGGTGACGATCTGTAGTCGCTGAAATACCAATAAATTCAGTCGAGGCGTGCAAGTAGAAATGACTTACACCCGTAGCTAAAGTAGAGCGTCGCTGTAAACAGAAACACTTTCGTAACGGAGCTTGACTATCAAAACATTAGGGCTCCCAAATTATGCACATTATGGCCCCTTTTCAAGTCGGAGATAACAAATTTGTATGCACGAACAAACACTTGGGGCAAAGGCCTGATCCTTAACTTATCGATTCACAATTCACACTTCAATCAATGCTTTAACGTTTTATCTTGACAAATCACTTACAAACACTGGAACCGAAGATAAAATATTTTATGTTATCAGCTCATTAAATAAGAAGCACCATTGACACATCTACAAATGGTCGTAAAAATAAAATAAATAGTAGCTGATACACTCACACACACTAAACTACGATTGATACGTTGTATGATCGTGGATACACCTTAAATTTACCTAGTACCAGAGCACTAAGGATAAAAACACACAGCATTGTCGACAAGCATAAAAATGGCCCACGCCAATTTTCTTCCAACAAGATATCCGGTGAATCACTAAAATCACTTCTCACTGGCACAAAAGCAAAGTGTCGTCTCAGATGCACAAATAATTAACTGATGTTAGCTCAATAAGAACACACAACGGTAAATAACATAGTTGACGAAATCTTAAACACCAGCATGCCGACTGCTTCGTAAGTGTGAAGAAAATGTTCCGCTGCGGTAGTGCGTAATAGAAAGTCTAAACCCAATTTCTCGCTCCATGTGAATAGTTTAAAATCCATTTAAAATGCAGGGAAAGTTATCAGATGACTAGGGAACAATCCGCCTAAACCACTTAGCAAATATACTCCAAGTGACCATGGATACACCCCTATCAGTGATGGCCTTTTGTTCAGTCCAACGGTGTTTTGACGGAATGCCGCTTGAAAAAGTTCCGTTTGATAAGTCAATATTGTTGCCTCAAAAATGGTAACGTTAAAGTAGGCATTGTCGTGTACTACTGTATTAAGCTGAATGATATTTTAAGTCCTACCATATTCATATCACAGCCACCTCACGAAAAGTTGGTCACTCTTTAACGATGGGAACACTCCACTCGCTGCCAAACACAAAGCAGGGGTTACGGGTAGCTCGTTGAGTATCTCATGACTAGACGTCACCATGACTTCCTTCTCGTTCTCCTCTACAATTTGCTCAATCGCTTTATAGAGCACCTCTCCGTCGTTAAACGACTCGCTCCCTATGGTTCCGTGTGGGGAAAATTTATCTTTCCTTTTGTCATACCAATGCTCCCTTTTCTCATCGAGCTTTGACGGAGACTTAGACTGCTGTAATTCATCCCTGACAAGCATCTCCATCCTTCGAGCTCGCTGCCATGATACTTTCTGTCTCTTTCCTTTCCCGTTTCCACATGAAGCTTTCGGAGTGGCTCTCTGAAACTGAGGTCTTCTGGCCGCATCATCAGCTCCTTTCGGTTTCGTGGAGCGTTGATGCTGCTGAGATCCACGTGACATGCTCGCCGGCCGCTGAGTCACCCGAAAGCTGTCTTGGATAACGTCAATCTGTTGATGATCGCTTTTCATTGGTGCTCAAAGAATTTGGCAATGAGCCCCCGACATTGATGCAGGTGTTCCTCTGGCACCCACGTCGGTTGCTTGTATCCAGCCCATTTCACCAGAAATTTCCAGTGTGGAGACTTTCCTTTTACATCTAAGAGGCATTCTACCCGTGGGTCTTTAATTGGCCCCGGTTCCTTTCTCCTCTTTTGTTTTCTTGAGACAAATTTTTTACAGGAACGAACAATGGAAAATACTGTTCTTACTTCTCCATTTACAGGGAATCTCAAGTGGTGCTGTTACTTTGTTTATCGCTCTTTATAATTTTGAAAGGTCCTAAAAATTTTGTATATAGCTTCTTCCAAATTACCCCACTCATACGCTTAATTCTGCATGTCTTGACTAACACCAAGTCCCCTACTCTCATTTTAAATGGTGTATATTTTCGATTATAATTTTGCTTATATTTATTTTTGGCTGCTCATATGCATCATTTTGCATCTTTCAAAATCCGATGTAACTTCTTCACCAATGTTGGGTTTTTATGGGGGCGCTCTCTAAATCTATTCACTGATGGAGGAATCTGGACTTCCCATCCTAAATCGCAGTAGTACGGTGTCATTCCTTTTGCCTTTGCGATCGCCGAGTTAATAGAGATTTCGGTGGAGAAAAGACGATCCTCCCAATCGCTTTTGTCTTTTTTAACATACTTTCTTAGCACTTGAATCACCGTTTGGTTCGTCCTTACGGATTGACCGTCCAATTGCTGGCAAACATTAGTGTGGACCCCAATAAGCAAAAAATTTCCCTCCACATCGCGGAGGTGAAACAGACGTCTTGGTCAGATATTATCGCTTTAGGAAACCCATGTAGTTTAAATACCTGGGTTACCAAGATCCACGCCATCTCTTCTGCTGTAACGGAATCTTTAAATGGGAACAAGCGCACTCTCTTGGTTAGTTTGTCAGTGACCGTAAGTAGTGCATTGTTCCCCTGGGTGGACGTTGGTAACGGAAGGACTAGGTCCAGAGTGATGGTATGCCATCGCTATGGCGGGACTTCTAATGGCTGTAAGTCTCCATATGGTGCTTTCCTTGGCACTTTATTTCGCTGGCATACATCATATGTTGCCACATACTTCCTCTTTTCAATCGCTCCCAAAAATACTGCCGACTTAATTTATCGATTGTCTTTTTAACGCCTAAGTGTCCTGCCGTCTTGTCATCATGGCAGGTTTTAATTAATTTGTTGACAGTTTCCTCCTTGTGCAGAATTATTAGATGACGTCTTTTCGGGAAGTCTTTATAAATCAACTCATCTTCTTCACTCCACTGCGGTTCTATCCGACTGCGTACTCTCTTCGCTAGCCGATCCTCTTTACATCCCTCTATTATTTTGTCCATTAATTTATCTGCCAACTCCCACTGAGATGTAGCTACACATAGGTTCTTCCCTTTGACTTTCCTTTTTCTGTGGCTCGGGTCTTTTGCTAAAGAGACATTTGTTTCTTTCCTTTCCTTCTCACCATTCTTTTTATACCTTCTTGGGCTTTCACCTTTCATTCTTTACTCTATAATGTTCATGGTGCTTTCCAATGACCCGCAATTATTGTCAATAGGTGATCTTTGTCCTCCGGTTGCAGCGTGTTGCAATAGAGCCAGAATTCTCAGCTTCGTTAGCCTGCTTTAATTGCGATGCTAATTTGCCAAAATACTGGTTGAAGGTTGTTATAGGTTTCTCCTGTCAAAATCTTGTTTTCTCCGACCCTCTCCGTATCTGCTTTTCTACTTTTGCTGAAGCCAGTGTAGAATACACTTTCGAAGAACTCAAATGTTCCACTCATTGCGAAAACTAGAACTTGAATCGCTGAAGGTGGCACCACAGTTAAAGTCACTATTTTTCTTTAAACAGGGTGGGTGGTCGGGTTATACGAGGCATGTTTTTTAAGTAAGTACCGTTTTGGAATTAAAAAAAGACGTGCAAAGATATCGCAATAATTTTATTTTTACATGAAAGCCTGTACCTTAATCTACTTTTCTACGTAATTTCCGTGAATATTGAGGCACTTGTCATAACGTGGCACCAGTTTTTGAATACCCTCCTCATAAAATTCTGCCGCCTGACTTGTTAACCACTGTATCACAAATGTTTTGACTTCATTATCGTCTTGAAGACGCTGACCACCCAGGTGTTTCTTCAAGTGCAGGAACAAATGGTAGTCGCTGGGCGCCAGATCAGGGCTGTATGGAGGATGATCTAGAGTTTCCCATTTAAAAGATTTGATGAGATCTTTGGTCTGATTAGCCACATGTGGACGGGCATTGTCATGCAGCAAAACGATACCCTTACTCAACTTGCCACGTCTTTTGTTCTGGATTGCACGACGCAGATTGTTCAATGTCTCACAATAAGACGCTGCATTGATTGTCTCATTACGAGGCAGAAACTCCACTAGCAATACTCCTTTTCTGTCCCAAAAAACTGTGCACATGATTTTCCGGGCAGAAATTGTTTGCTTAAACTTCACTTTTTTGGGTGATGATGAATGTCGCCATTCCATGGATTGTTGTTTCGATTCTGGTGTGACGTAGGCCACCCACGTTTTGTCACCAGTAACAATTTGGTCTAAAAAATCTTCACCTTCATTGTGGTACCGCTCAAGGAAAGTCAATGCACTGCCTAAACGTTGGGTTTTGTGCAAATCCGTCAACATTTTTGGAACCCAACGTGAACACAATTTCCGGTAATTCAAGTTCTCGGTCACAATGCGATACAAAACACTACGAGAATATTGAGGAAAGCAGTCGCACAATGATGAAATTGTAAAGCGTCTGTTTTCTCTCACCTTTTCGTCCACTTTCTGCACCAAATCTTCATTAACGACCGAAGGACGCCCACTCCGTTCTTCATCATGCACATTTGTGCGGCCATCTTTAAATGCTCTTACCCATTTCCTTACCATTCCATCACTCATAATGTTTTGTCCGTACATTTCACAGATCTCACGATGAATATCGATCGGTTTTACGCCTTTAGCACTAAGAAATCGTATAACAGCCCGTACTTCACAATCGGCGGGACTCACGATTGTCGGAGACATCTTAAACACTCAGTAAACAACGTATACAATGAAGAATCAGACTGTAATGGCGTCAGTGCGTAGACAAGAGATGTAGTTAACCAGCGCGCATGCGCGGAACGCCGACCGTAGCGCTGCGGCGGCGGAATCGCAACACGGTACTTACTTAAAAAACATGCCTCGTAGAACGTGGCCCTCTGTCCGCAGTTACGGAGAAATAAATGTCTTTTGGGTGGGATTAGGTTGGTAAAAAAAACCCAAAAAAGTCAGAATGTCAGTAACCACCACTGTTACCACAAACGAAGACGACAATCCCTCAGTCTTTCGTTTGTTTTATTTTCCCACAACAGTAGAAGGGTGGGTTTTGGGTGGGCAAAATTAAAGTTCAGTCCGTATTGTCTGACCACGTGATGCTACCACAAATGTTCCGCTCTTGTCATGTGGATGATGCAGAGTAAGTAGACAAGTAAGCGAGAAGTTATAAACAAAATAAAGTTCTCTTATTTTAGGAAAACAAAATAAAATGTACACTGTAACTTAAGTGTATCAATAATTCGTAATAAGACAGTTCAAGAACGTTGCAGTGGAAGATAAGATTATAGAAATATTGTTCTTAGAAAAAGGTAATACGCTGTCCTTTCATTTGTCGACTTGACGAAATTGTAACAAAAATCAAAAGGATAATTATGAATTGTCCAGAAGTATTTATATCTCAGTTTGGGTAATAGAGACCAATTAATATAATGAAGACAAGTCCTTGTAGATTTGAGGTAATAGATAATCTCGAATTAAGAAAGTCTGTTGAATGAAGTGGCGACGTAGCATATGAACCGAGGCCAGTTAACTAGGTGTCATAGCATACCCCTGGAAACTATTGTAAATTAGGTAACAATGCAAGCTGTGAGTCCATGTCGTGTAAGACACTCTTGGGTGATGTGATCGACGGATAAACGAGTTTAATCACTGGAGTGAGGCAATCCGTTGGTCAAAAAACACCGAGACCAGTTAATTCGATGGCTGGTGACGCATCGGGAAACTTGTCTAACAGTAGCCTCCCTCGCCAGCCGCTGTAGCCGTCTCATCGGGCACCTCTCCATCGGAAAACGACTATGGTTCCGGATGGGGAAAACTTATCTCTCCTTTTGTCGTACCAACGCTCCCTTTTCTCATAGAACTTTGACGGGGACTTAGACTGCTGTAATTCGTCCCTGACGAGCATCTCCATTCTTCGAGCTCGCTGCCATGATACTTTCTGTCACTTTCCTTTCCCGTTTCCACGTGAAACTTTCGGAGTGGCTCCCCGAAACTTGTGGACCCGTTCATTGTTTAATATGAGGTGGCAACGCCAGTATCTTTCCTTGCCTTGTTACTTTATTAAAAGCCTTTAAATCGTGAATTGTCAATTACTGGTACACTGTCAACTACTGGTACATCTACCCTATTAAATGTTAAAAAGAGTTTTAAATTATAACTTTGTGACTTTGTCTATAAAGTAAATAACTCTTTAATTCAACTAACTACTCCATTTAGTATTAAATTAATTAGTGAAGTCCACAATTATCCAACTAGGCGGGCACACACTATCTATTTCCCTAGGGGTAAAAAATCGGTATTCCGCTAATCGTGTTTCTCATTTAAGCTTATGTGAATGGGCTAATTTACCATCAGAATTAAGAGCCATAACAAATTTCTCGAATTCTATTGCGTGTTAAAGCACGATATTTTCTGGAAATTTTCTTATTAATCCATTTTTTAAAATACTGTTACTGAAGTTTCTTATTTGTTTTATTTTTATTTGTTTTATTGGTATTTCTTTTATTTTTGTTTATAATCACTTACTTGGCTTATAGACCCTCTGGAACCAACTTGTCGGTTACTTACCATACAAGTTCCCTTGGGTTTTTTGCTGTATCTTTATTTTTCTTAAATAAATATATAAAAAATAAATAAATAAAATAACGCTCATACCCTAAGTATAAGTGATCTATAAAAATCGAAACTAAATGATCAGTTGATTTATTATTATTATTATAATTATTATTTTTATTAATTATTGCATCCCTAAACCGGGATATGTACAATTAAAAGTTCAGTCAAACAAAATTAGAGCTCGCCATAGTAATTCATGCACATGCTTCCTATGGTTGAAACAATGTTTATCCGTACAATTGATAACATGATTTCAAGTTACGTGTGGAAGAGAATTCCCCACCGTAATCACATTATAATGAATCAATTTCTCTTTAAACTTAGAGACAACGTAAGGAGGCACAAGCTTATAGTGTTGAGCTTAACTGGTTCTACTAGTATCCATCAGCCAGGCTTTGACATAATGTATGGGCTGATTTATTGTGGTTATAGCCTGAAACAGTTCTTTTAGTCTCGTATAATGTGTTAATTTCTTAAAGGTTGGAAGACCATATAAGTCACAGATCTTAGTTATTGACGTATACTTCGTGATTGCTAAGGCTGCTCATATGACTCCATTATAACCTGACTGAATTCGCTTGATTTGTGCCTTTGAGACAGACGACCAACGATTCCATATTCCACTTTTGGAATTAGAATCGATTTAATAATTTTAATAATTTCGTTCTTGGTCAGTAACTTACGTAGGCTGCCGAACAGAAACCGTAGTCGATTTAAATCAATTATTAACAATTCAATGTTTTCTCTGAAGGACAACAACCTACTATCAAAGGAGATGCCCAACACTTTACGTGTTCGAAATGTGGTCTCTTTTTACTTGTCAATTTGTAAGATATTAGTCTTAGACTCACTGAACTTAAGCCCGTGCTCGGTATACCATTTGTTCAAGGTTTTTAAGTCCTCATGGATCTGGCAAAGAGCATAGGCTTGTTGCGAGCTAGGATAAGCTTTGTATAACAAGTTGTCGTCTACATAAGAGGAAATACTGCAATTTAACGGTAATTCAGGGATTTGCGCAGTCGCTGCCGCATAGAATACGGTGGCCATAGGAGATCCTTGCAATTTACCTCTGGTGGATGGATACTCAATCATCTGCTGGTCATTTTCGATGTAATTTGTCCGACCACTGAAATAGTCGTGTAGTAGATTTAACGTGTGTCAATCCACACCCAATTGCTCGAGTTGTTGATTTAAACGTCAAAGGATTGAATGCTTTCAAGATGTCTGTATGTGTTCAATAATACAGTCAAGCATCTTATAAATTGTGTAAAGTATGGGAGTTCTGGTTCTGCCTTCAACTTGATTGATTGGTATGGCCGACCACAAAAGTTTCGTTAACTTCGCAAAGATTACTTTCTCAACAATATTTGCAAGGGCAGATATAATATAGATAGGTCTATAATCCATATATATATTATAAGTCAGAGTCCGTTGGAGTGTTTGTCCTTTTACAACTCAGAAAATACTCAACGAATCTCCACGAAACTTTCCATGTACGTAGTTAAAGTTATTCTGCCCTATTTAGGGTACTTTTTATACCGTGTTTTTATAAATTTATTAAGTTATTCTTATTTTTCGTAAAGTTGAATAGACTTCAAAGAATAGCCAGACGGCACACTTCCATTTAGTTACATACTATTGTAACTTTAATTTAACATATTAATGTATATTTTATTAATTAATTTCGTTTATAGAAGTAAAATTACTATATAATGATATAACCTTAAATTTCACCTTCTATAATGAAAAATTTCATCGAACAAACAGCCCGAGCAATGCCGGGCATATCAGCTAGTTTATTATATCTTGAATTTGACCTTTCTTACACACAGGCACTATCATTGTTTTCTTGAAATCACTGGGGAAGCGTTGGGCTGCTATAATATTTTGCAAAAGATATTGGAGCACAATATTTCCAAAGTAACCCCAGTTCTTTAGAACCACCTTCGTTAATACTCCATCCCTTTTGTATGCAGAGTAAATAGACAAGTAAGCGAGAAGGTATAAACAAAATAAAGTTCCTTTATTTTAGGAAAACAAAATAAAATGTACACTGTAATTTAACTGTATCAATAATTCGTAATAAGACAGTTCAAGAACGTTGCAGTGGAAGATAAGATTATAGAAATATTGTTAACCGAGGCCAGTTAACTAGGTGTCATAGCATACCCCTGGAAACTATTGTAAATTAGGTAACAATGCAAGCTGTGAGTCCATGTCGTGTAAGACACTCTTGGGTGATGTGATCGACGGATAAACGAGTTTAATCACTGTAGTGAGGCAATCCATTGGTCAACAAACACCGAGACCAGTTAACTCGATGGCTGGTGATGTATCGGGAAACTTGTCTAACAGTAGCCTCCCTCGCCCGCCGCTGTAGCCGTCTCGTCGGGCACCTCTCCATCGGAAAACGACTTGCTCGCTATGGTTCCGGATGGGGAAAACTTATCTCTCTATTGTCGTACCAACGCTCCCTTTTCTCATAGAACTTTGACGGGGACTTAGACTGCTGTATTTCGTCCCTGACGAGCATCTCCATCCTTCTAGCTAGCTGCCATGACACTTTCTGTCCCTTTCCTTTCCCGTTTCCACGTGAAACTTTCGGAGTGGCTCCCTGAAACTGACGTTTTCTGGCCGCGTCATCAGCTCCTTTCGGTTTCGCGGAGCGCTGATGCTGCAGAGATCAACGTGATAATTACCGTACAAACTGTGAACTGTAAGATATAAATACTTCTGGACAATTCATATTTATCCTTTTGATTTTTGTTACAATTTCGTCAAGTCGACAACTGAAAGGACAGCGTATTACCTTTTTCTAAGAACAATATTTCTATAATCTTATCTTCCACTGCAACGTTCTTGAACTGTTCTTATTACGAATTATTGATACACTTAAGTTACAGTGTACATTTTATTTTGTTCTCCTAAAATAACTTTATTTTGTTTATACCTTTCTTATACACAGGCACTATCATTGTTTTCTTGAAATCACTGGGGAAGCGTTGGGCTGCTATAATGTTTTGCAAAAGATATTGGAGCACAATATTTCCAAAGTAACCCCAGTTTTTTAGAACCACCGTCCTTAATACTCCATCCCTTTTGTAGCTCTTATTACTGGATAGTTTAATGACTTCATTGATTTGGTTTATTGCAGGCACTCGGATTGATCCCTGTTGGACATCGGCTATTTTGCTGACGGAACTATCTGAACCAGGTTTTGTCAGTTAGGATTATCTATCCACTTCAGGTACTGGCTACTTAACTCAAATGGGAACAGTTGTCTCGTTCGTTTATGGACGCGAACACACTTCCACAATTCAAAGGTGTTGGTCTTAGTGCTTAATAATTTTGCACGTGTGCCTTACGAACTTTTTGCTTATACTTTTTCTTAGCATTCTTAACTTGCATTTTGTTGTCCGGTGAAGGGTCAGTCTTAAAAATGGCAAATTTCCGTTTCTTCTCCTTCCAAAGATCAAGTGTTTTATCAGTTTACCAACAGCATCTGAGTTTATTCGCTTTTATTCTTTTGCCGGTGAGTCCAGCTTCGATGAGAGCCAAATTAACATTACAAACAATGATGTTCCATATCGTATCAACACATTGTGACTGTAAGAAGTCCAGTCGAGGGTGGAGATCAATGTTTTAGATTTGACCCAAACAACGTTTTTAGTCATAGGTTGCCTTGTGGTCCTATCCTCAGGTCTATTCAATATGATGTGATCGGCGAAATAGCATATCAGGGCATTATGATCACATTTAGGTAGCATCACCGAGGTAATTTTAAATTTTGTCCACTTTTTTGGACGAAAATTTGATCAACTTGTAGATAGTTAATAAATACAACTGAGAAATTAAATAATAAATAATAATAAATACAACTTGTGTCTCGTCCTTTTCTCTTATAAATTATCCGTTTATCAACTTGTAGACGTAGTAAACGTGGGTATGCTCACACTAGGATGAAGATCGCACATTTCACAGACTTTCATAATTGATTTGCAATTAAATGACTGGACACAAAAAATCAATATTGAAATCACGAAGAACAATATTCGTTTCATACTGTTGATAGGCTGAATGCAAGAGTGTCAGGAGTTCTGTAGCAGGGACGTAGCTTGGTCCATAAAGAGCGAGTAGATTTATCTTAACATGATTAATAAATACTAAAGCACAAATATATTCCATCCCAGCACTCGATACTTTTTTCTGAATTTGATAGCACCAGTTCACTGATATCAATACAGCCACACCACCTCCTCTTGTCTCCCTATCTTGTCTACTAATGTTGTAATTGGAAAGCTGGTAAATGTTATGAGAGTGAACATTGGATAGCCAGGTTTCTGTTATAACACATATATTTGGTTTACGGTTTGATATCCATATCGTAAGGGCATCAATTTTATTATTTACAGAACGTGCATTAACACAACTAATGACCAGCGGTCGCACAGTCATACTCAAAGTACCCTTATTACGTTACACTGTGGAGGCAGGTCTCGCATCTTTCGTAATCGCATCAGGTAGCAATTCAGGGTTACGGCCACTATATGAGCGGACACTTAGCCGTTTCGGCCATTTAACTGATTTTAGTATGTCAGTGTTTTGGTTATCAAGAACTCTGACAAAAAACATTCTAGATTGTGAGCCTGCCTTTATCATCCATTTTCCACATCGAACGACATTAAAGCCATTCTCAGATAATGACTCTCCTAATTGTTGTGGCGTAACAGAATCAACGAGGTTGCCTATACACAATCTACTAGTGTTGTATTTTCGTATGGGCAGCCCCCAATGTGAGTCAGAGGTATTACAAATAGGAGGAGTGAGATGTTTCGAACATTATAATTTAGATGCTTAAGACCTGTCGATGCTTGATATACTAGCATCATTCATTAATGATGTTTTATTTTTATCATTTACACTTTATTGTGTCCTATTCTGTACCGCGCTGAGACCTTTAGTTAACACAGCACCTGGTAACATTTGAGTTTTGAGCACATGTAATTCTTCTGCGCTATTAAGGTCGAGGCTCGAGAATAGGATCTATTGTCACGGAAATCAAACACCAGCTCGATTTCCCACGTCGCTCGTGCTGGATTTCCGACCCGCGTTTTCTACAACACCGGGAGGCGGGCGGAGCTCCAGGCGACGCGTCAACAGCATCATCATGCCTGCTCCAATGACAAACGAGAGCGGCAACGAGAGCCAAAATTGAAACGCTCGACGACGAGAGAGAGGAGACAGGAGCCAGCTTCGGACGATGAAGGTTGGATGGCAAAAGGCAGAACCGAGCAGCGGCACCAACTATGTTTGATTTCGTCGGCGACAAAGACGGTCTCCCGAAGCAAGAGTCGTACGGAACCCCGAGTGAACGAGCCAGCGGAGAATCCGACGGCGACCGAGTACTGCTGTAAAGCATCGAAGGGGGCAAATTCTGGCGTTCTACATGCAACAAGCGTTGACGGTAGCCAGGAGCACCGGGAGGCAAGCGGAGGGGGCGGTGCGTGGTAGCAGCGTAGGCGAGACATTCGGCCAAAAACAAACAAAAAAATAAAAAAATAAAAAAAGTTTTTTTTTTTTGGAATTCTTCGAGTGTATTTGTGCTACGGAATCAGCTTTAGTGACATGAAGTTTTCATGGTTTTTATAGTGAACAACACGTCTATTCAATTGCCGCTTAGTGGTGCACTCTACTGTTTCTTAAGAAAAGAGAAAGAAAGTTTGTTTTTTTCCGTCGGATTTGCAACGTGTGTGGTGCTACGTTTGTATCAAGTGTTTGGTAGCCTAGTGCTTGTTTTTTTTTTTTTTTGTACTTGGAAGTGTTGCTTAGGTGCTGTGTCGTCATTTAAATTGTCTGATTTTTTTCAGTCAATAGTGATTCGAATTTGCTTAGAGTGCTGTGTGTTTACTACGAATCAGCAAGATCAGCTTCTGTGTTTGGTGTTAAGTGCTGTGTCCTTTTTTGTGTCTGGAGGTGCTTCTTCATTGGTGTTTAGTGCTAGAGAAGAATTGTCAGTGGTGTTGGTGTGAGTGCGGCGGTGCGAATAAGAGGTCGCTGCAAATATGGAGGGCGTTGAACGGAAGTTAGAAGATCTTTCATTGGCAATACGGGAAACACAAGTATCACCCATAAAAGAGGCGGTAAGGAACATTCAATTTCCTTCTTTTAGTGGAAAGCATAAAGAGGATCCAGAGGAGTTCCTTAAGCATTTCACCAGGGTAGCCCAATGTAAAAAGATATTGCAGCAACAATACATGCAAATAATTCCAGCATACCTAACGGGAGCTGCGGCCGTCTGGTACGAAGACTTTGCTAACGCCAACCCCTTAACTTTGAGTTTTTTAAGAGAAAGTTTCTTCAAGTCTTCGGGGGCGGTCAAACACAGCTTACTCGAAGGACTGCACTACAACAACTCCACCTTAAAGGACAAGACATCGCCGAGTACATCATAAAGTTTAGAAGGATCGCCGGAGGAATAACCGATACATCGCAGACTGACCTCGTATACTTCTTCCTACAAGGGTTACCCCATCGTATGGCCTCGCAGATTCGCATTAAGGAGCCAGCGACCTTGGAGGGGTGCATTTTATACACGGAGAAATGGTTCTGCGCCCACGCAGGAGAGTTAGCCACAGCGGGTGAGCCTATGCAGGTCGACGCCATCTCCCGTCCAACAGGCACGCGGCGCAAGATTCCTGTGGAGCGTCGAAAGTGTTTCGAATGCGGCAGGGTCGGTCACTTGAGAAAAGACTGCCGCCAAAGGAAAAAGGAGAGTCTAGTAACAAAAAAACCGGCAGCTCAAATCAACTTTGTCCATCGAAGCACGTCTAATGAACTCTGTGTCATTGCTATTAACATCAATGGCAGAAACTGCAAAGCGTTGGTGGACACGGGAGCATTAGATAATTATATGGACCCCCAACTGTGTAAGCGTCTTGGGCTCAAAGTCAAGCCTCTGAGCCCCACCAGATCCATACAATGTTCCAACGGACCTCCCATCACCATCTCCCATGCCACATTACGGGTTCCTGTGAAATGTGGACGCTATCTCGACAGAATTAATTTCGATAATGTGGACATTCAAAATTACGACATTATCCTTGGATGGCGATGGATCGATCAGGCGAATATACTGTTCGACTGCAAGAGAAGACGCTGTGCGGCCCAACACAAAGGGAAGAAAATATGGTTGCCGCCATGGAGATCCGATGAAGACGACCGCTTCATTTCCAGCAAAGAATTATGCTGCATTCTAAAAAGTAAAGGAAAAAAAGCTAACCCTGTTTATGCGGTCTTTGGCCGTTGCAGCGGGCAAGATCAAGTCGACCAGGTACATCCGGAATGCCAAAGCATCGTGGAGGAATTTAAAGAGTTATTTCGTGAAGAGTTGCCAAAAGGACTACCCCCCGAGAGGGCAACCCGGCACGAAATACACCTGGAGCAGAGCTTTGTCCCATTTAACACGCCACTTTACCCACTATCACGTGACGAGGAGGAGGAGCTACACAAGACACTTCAAGATCTCATAGGTAAGGGCCTTATACAGCCATCTACCTCTTCCTTTGCTTCTCCCATCCTCTTTGTGACCAAGAAAGATGGGAAATTACGCCTCTGTGTGGACTTCAGAAAAATAAATAAAATGACGAGGGACAATTTCTACCCTGTCCCCCGTACAGACTCCCTAATCGAAAGGCTGGAAGAGGCCAAGAACTTCGCTAAGCTCGATATTCTGCAGGCATATCACCAGATACGTATGAGGCCTGAGGACGTACATCTCACCGCCTTTAAAACTAGATTTGGCCTGTTTGAATATCGAGTGATGCCTTTCGGACTTAAGGGAGCGGCTGCGACGTTCTCTAAGGCGATCAATGAAGCTTTGCAAGGTTCCATTAATAGAGGCGTCGTAGCCTATTTTGATGATATCCTGATTTACGCACAAACGATGCAACAATTAAAGGAAAGACTGAGGAAGGTTCTCCAACGACTTCGGAAAGAAGAGTTCTACCTGCGTCCTTCCAAATGCCAGATGGAGTCAGAGAGGTGGAATACCTGGGCTTTAAAATTTCATCCAAGGGTAAGGCGTGTGAACCCAGGTTGACACAAGCCATCATACAGTGGCCACAGCCCACCAATGTGCACCAGTTACGGTCATTTTTGGGTACCGCCCAATTTTATAGACAGTTCATTCCCAACTATGCTGTCGTCACTGGACCCCTCTTTGATCTATTAAAAAAAGATAATCCCTATCAATGGGGTTCTCAGCAATAACAGGCATTTGTGCGTTTAAAAGAAGCGTTTACAAGTCCGCCCATCTTAAAGATCTTTGATCCGAAGAAGGAGCTACATATTCTGTGTGATGCGTCGGAAGAGGCCATAGGCGCTGTAGCCACGCAAGCCTACAAAGGCAAGCTTTTCCCTATAGCCTATGAATCCAGGCGATTCCGGGCGGAAGAGTCGCATTTATCAGTGTACGGTAAAGAGCTGTCGGCAGTGGCTCACGCCTTAAGACTCTGGAGACACTACATCCAACAGGTTCGTACAATTATTTATACTGACAATCAGGCGGTGTCAAGGTTGTTGACTCAGCCGAAATTGTCAAGACTTCAGGCCCAGGTTCTGCAACAGATTATGGATTTTAACATCACAATTTGTTACACCAGAGCAGAATATAATGTGTTAGCCGATGCCTTATCGCGATCTTTCTACAAGGACAACCGGGATGTAAACAGCATCAACACGCAAGAAATTTTGCGGTTGGGGCAGGTGAGGATGTCACGGAAATCAAACACCAGCTCGATTTCCCACGTCGCTCGTGCTGGATTTCCGACCCGCGTTTTCTACAACACCGGGAGGCGGGCGGAGCTCCAGGCGACGCGTCAACAGCATCATCACGCCTGCTCCAATGACAAACGAGAGCGGCAATGAGAGCCAAAATTGAAACGATCGACGACGAGAGAGAGGAGACAGGAGCCAGCTTTGGACGATGAAGGTTGGATGGCGAAAGGCAGAACCGATCAGCGGCACCAACTATGTTTGATTTCGTCGGCGACAAAGACGGTCTCCTGAAGCAAGAGTCGTACGGAACCCCGAGTGAACGAGCCAGCGGAGAATCCGACGGCGACCGAGTACTGCTGTAAAGCATCGAAGGGGGCGAATTCTGGCGTTCTACATGCAACAAGCGTTGACGGTAGCCAGGAGCCTGGAGCGTACGACGTTAGAGCCGTGTTCCCGAACAAACAAGTGCCAGCCGAAGTTACGACCTTCTGTTTACCCGTGAGTACAGAATTTTCGTTAAACCGAGCTCTGCGGACGGCTCCAAAGTTCAAGCGGAATGGACTGCCATACCATCGGCCACATACCACGCACTTCTTGCGTCCATGCCACGACCCCTAGCAGCAGTTATAGCGGTGAAGGGTGGCTACTCCCATTACTAAGTGGGTGGTCATAATTCAGTGATATGACAGTGTATGATCGCCTTTTTTAAAATTAGATGTAAAGTTAAATAATTTTAAAGGGTCGGTAAAGGTACCCATTATTAACGAGTGATTAAATATGTGTGCAAGGGAATAAGATAATAGTCAATGAAGCCGAATTATTACCGCTGAAGGGAACCCTAATGGATCGAGAATCGGCGAAGATTTTAAACGATTTATAATAATGCTGACCTCTTCAGGGGTAGTAGAAGGCGCAAAGCAACTCGAGATAAAATTACTAGGATTAATATCGCAGCCATCTATAGCCGGAACAGGGAAATCAGAATAACTCTGTAATAGTGATTGCAAAATTGTCGACAAATAGTGATTCTCGTAATCTCGACTGGGTGGTTCAAAGGAATCGTGGGAGGACTGGAACCCACAGATAAGTCTTTCAGCACATTCCATTTGCCTTTACTTGATTGAAGCCAGACAAACGAACTTTCGAAATAATCGCTCTTAGCTTTCCTAATTCGTTTACCTACGCCATTTGACCAGTCGTTAAACCATTTAATATTGGTCACAGTAGGGGCATGACGAGGCTTAAGATAATAATTATTATTTGTTTTTATGTCTATTACTAGACATGGGGTAATCCAGGGTTTCTTGATCATTCCGCTTAACTCATTGACTTTCAGAGCACAACGACAGGGGAGATAACGGTAAAATCCATACCGAACATGCATACCGAACATGTTGCAAAAAAGAACCAAATAATAGATTAGTATCAGAATCTTCAGATAGTAATTATGTCCAATTTGCTAACGTGAGTTAAGACGATAGAACCACAATCCTAAGGTCAGAAATAATACGTTTACGAACAGGTGTAGATTTATGGGGAATAAAGTTGTGAAGAATGAAACATTATCAGTAATGGAAAGTGGTCCGAAATAGATATATCAATTGAGTTACTAAAAACAGAATTTAATGTAGTGACAAAAGTGTCGATTGCGGAATAAGTTCTGTAGTGGGAAGAAAAATGCGAATAAGATGAAACTGTTAACGTGAGTCCTGCTTGCGTAATTGGATCAAGTAAATGACGTAGACTAGGGGTAGGTACACTTAGATCAACATTGAAATCTCCAACTATCACGAATGGATTATCAAATTTCTGTAACATAATCAATAGCAAAGACTTATGACTGAAATTAAAGACAGGTGGGAACAAGACTTAGTCAGTGAACTGGATGGTGGGCGAGAGACCGCCATAATTATATAATTATTACTAATTTTTACTGTTAGAATTTCATAATCCATGGTAACAGCGGATAATTGATTTAGAGTAGTATGCCACTCAAACCGTGCTTCTGGAACACGTCAAAATCATGTTCAATTATGTAATAAAAAGAACAAAAACACATTGCATACAGTACAATAATGTGACTTGTTTTTTTATGAAACATGCAAATGTTTTACAATAAGTGTTCAAATTGACTCCCTCTGGCATGAATGCAAGGACTGATGTACATGTTCAAAAGTTCCTGGTTCTTCGCGAGTCTGGTCCGCAGCTACGGCGATTCTGGCTACCAGCTCTTCATCAGATCCCACTGCTGTCTCATACGAACAGTATCTATCCAAACAATTGTTTCCTGCAGGTAGGATTTCAACACTTTTTATCTCCAAAACAATGCCCCATAGGCTCCGTGCAGAGGCGAGAGGGCGCCACTGAAATTATCACCTGGTGGCAAAACTGTGCACTTTTCATAGGAAAGTCAAGTCTGAGGGCATACGAACATGGAAATTGAAAGCCATTGCGCTTTCTCTGGAGTGCAAAAACTATTTATACTATTTCAGAAAATCTACACTACAAAAGGGTAAAAGATTAATGGAAGCCAAGCACATCCATGATGTAAAAGAATCTGGAAGCATAATAATGGGAAAATGTCTTCCACAAACTAACACCTCCACAGCAAGTTATAAAATCCTAATTTATGTAAGTATCAATTTCAATTTACATTTTATCACAATTTTATCACCTTTAAATTAAACTATCGAGATTGAAATATATTTAGAAGCTTTAAGCTGAATAAATAAAATTAAATATGTAATTTTAGAAACATTTTTAATCATAAAAGCTTTGATACAATATGGACTTTTTTTTCTATTTTTTAAGTTAGATGATCAGTTTTCTTTTCAAGAAGCTAAATGCACATGCAAAGCAGGTGTAATTGGTAAATGCAAACATGTATGTGTTCTAATTTATTTTGTAAATGAAGAAAACATCTGCAGTAAAACCAGTCAACCCTGTGAATGGAGAATTCCAACACAACTGCAACAGAAAAAGTATATACAAGCTATTAAATTACAAGAGCTTTTCAAAGGTCAATAGGTATTTATGGTTTGTTAATAACAGATAACATTTATAGTATGAATTTTTATACATGCAAGCACTTTTATTTGTTTTGTTTTTAAATAATATGACAATATTTCTTTTCCATTTTCAGCATTTCCAAAGCAGCCTTATAAACCTTTGGAAATGACTGTGTAAGAAGATTATTTTTACTTTTCTTTTATTTTTGTTTTAAAGACAATAATTAAATTACATATTTTTATTTAATATATATTTATATACATATTTTGAAATTTTTTTTCCTTTATTTAGTTCCACAACTTAAAAGGGTGCCTCAATCACCGGTTCCTGTTGACTTTGTGCTGGATCATTTTCCTGACATAATTTGTCCATTGAATGAAAATTTGAGGGCCCTTCAATTGCATTCAGTGGACCATGAATGTAAAGAAGTTATTAAATCTTTATTAGATTGTGTAGAGACAAAATTAAAGGAAGGAGATATAAGTTTATTTATTAGGCATGTCTGTCGATCAAATGTAAATGTTTTGTTTTCTTTTCAAGTGTGTAAGGAAGAAAATGCTGTAGTAAAATTAGTGAGAGAAAATTTCCTTGAAGGACTTACACATGATCTGTAGGTTAAATACCGTACTTTTATCATAAAAACATACAGTGAAATTGAAAAAATCCGTATACAAACATTGAAACAAACTGAAGATAAATTGTGGCATTCATTAAGAAAACTGAGAATTACAAGCACTCAAGCTCACAAAGTTTCGAGTTGCAGGGGTTCTTTAGATCAGCTTGCTTATAAGCTGTTTAATATAAAATCTTTTAAATCATTTGCAACAGATTATGGTATTAAGATGGAAAAATGTGAAAAATCACTGTTTTCTTTGAAAAATAAAGTGAACGTGATTGAGGTGGGCCTGGTAATTTCACCTTCCCAGCCTAGGTTAAGTTGCAGTGCTGATGCTGTAATTAAAACAGATGAGGCTTACAATTTCTTGGAAATTAAATGCCCCAGCTCTAGAGAGAATGCAATCTTAGTTAATTTTGAAACTAAAACTAGTTTTTTAAATTATCTTATTTTTGAAAATGATGATTTGTGTTTGAAACCTACTCATATGTATTACACTCAGGTACAGATTAGTTTGTATATTCTAGGTCTGTTTCATGTTTATTCATCTTGTCAACAAATTACTATTAATGTAAAAAATTACTCATTTTTATCTGAAATAATTCCGTATCTTGAAAAGTTTTATTTCACCAAATACATTTATGTAATTAATCAATCATGAAATAAATGAATTAGTTGTCTTTGATGATCATTGGTTGTAAATTTACAAGAACAGAACAAATTTGAAGTATTTTATCCATCAATGGAATTAATTCTGTTGGAATTCTCACATTCAAAATATTAAAAATTTTTAATCTTTGTATTACACGCTCAACATGAATTCTTACACTTGCTATATGATATGTTTCTGACATTTCATTTTCTGAAAACTGCCCATTTCCAGAAGAAAAAGGAGGCATAACTAAAATTGCATTTTACTTTCAACATCTGTCTTACTTCGAGGAAACCCTTTATCACTTAACACAATATCATTTTTTCTAACTTTGATAAAATGCCACAATCTAGAAAGATTTTACAATCATCTGTTCTCCCTCCGTATCCATTTGAAATAAAAATAATTTGTGCATTAGGAGCAATCCCAATCAAATACTTAACAGTGAATCCATCCTTATACTGTGAATACAAAAACTTCTGTTGCTCTACAGATTGAGGTTTTTCTGTCTTCATTTCTGTGCAATCTATGATTACCCTGCAATCTGGATAAAGTAGTTGAAAAGATAGTGGCAAAGTTTTAGAAATAACATTCTTTGGTGGCCAAAAAATCCAATTCACTGTAGCATCACATAAAATATTTAAAATGTGAGAAAAAATCCTTGAAACAGTAGTACGGTGAATTCCAAATAAAACGCCCAATGAGACATAGCTAATTCCCAATTTCAATTTCATTAAAAAAATGAGCAATTTATCAACTGGTCTTAATTCACCTAATCTGGTGTTTTTGCTCTCAAGCAATTTAAGAAGTAATGCAAATACAGGGTGATTTACTTCGAATGTAAAATACTTAAAGGGGGTATTATAGAGGTTAAGATAAACACAAAACGTCCTATGAACATGGGTTCAAATATGAACGATAACTG
>JAHWFO010029798.1:250669-271055 GCA_023313115.1 Rhysida immarginata
CAGTTATCGTTCATATTTGAACCCATGTTCATAGGACGTTTTGTGTTATTTTAACCTCTATAATACCCCCTTTAAGTATTTTACATTCGATGTAAATCACCCTGTATATTGGGTGTCACTGAACATAAATCAGACAATGCTTCTGCATCATCTCTTACACTTTCATAACCTGAAAATGTGCAAGTTTTGTAGCTTGGTCCTGAATTTTTTTATTTTCCATTATGATAGGATTTACTTGGGTGGATGCCTCACCATTAGAAGTACAGGAAATGAAAACTTGCACTTTAGTTGTATGCTTACTGTCAAACACATCATCTGTTTGTACAGCAACCTACGTAGAAAAAATTAACACATAATTAATTAATAGAAGAAAAATATTAATTAATTTTTCTGAAATTGTTCCAGCATATAATTTTACATTTATGTTCTGCACCATCACATTATCTTCTGCTCCTAATGAGGAAATTTCATTAATTTCATTTTCTTCACTTTTTTCATTTTCTTGAATTTCTTTACTTTCTTCAGAATTATCCACCTCAACTTTTCTTATCTTGGCATCATTCCTCTTCAACAATCTAAATGTTTTATGTTTGAGAAATCGATATAAAATTATATTATTTCATCAAAATATAAACCTTAAAAATGAATATATATGATAACAGGCTTGAATTAAATAAATGACAGTGTATACCTGAGGTATCTATTTGTACAAAGTTCTGAATTGATGGGTTGTTTATTATAAATTCTGGAAAAAATTGACGGATTGTAACTTGGGCTTCGTGGATCACTGCTTTTTTCATTATTAATAAAATGCTCAGTGCATATTCTTGAGGTCTGATTTGGAATCCAACTAAAACATATAAACAAAATGTAATATTGTTAAAAATTATTAAATTTAAAATTTAAAACCAGCTCATGTGGGACTTACTTTTCACGTTTGACAGATTGAATCCACGTGTTTCTTCTCTCCTTTTCCCATGGTTTGTTAGGAAATGAATAAAACTGCACATTTTCTGTATTGTAGTAATTATTGTGACAATTCACAATACAACAATGTATCCTACTTTTACGTGATTGCATTAATTTACCAGGGGGTAAGCACTTGGAGATGCGCGATGCGTTTTTTTTAATGCCATCTGCGCAATACGTCATCAAACAGAAACCAGGCGACAGCAGACGACGGGAACCGTGCGAGTTTCATTAACTGAACGGGGAAAATCGGAGATTCTTTTACATTTCTTCATCAAATTCAAATAATGTAAATATTCAGTAAATAAATTTTTCTCGCAAAACTGGTATAAAGAAAAGTTGTTTGTTTCGACTATCCCTACTAACTCTCCAAGTTTGGCAGTGGAATTAATTTTCATACTGTTTACGTATTTCGATCACCATGCGATCATCTTTCAGTGTGATCATCTTTCTGCATAATAAATTTATTTTCCTTGAGTGAAGAGTCCTTAGTGCTGTTTCTATCAATAAAATTGGTAGAGACCTTACAACACAATAAAGGGAGAACAGAGTTTCCGACTAGTTTCGCCATTTATTCACGGCTTTATCAAGGATAACAACTAGAGGCTGCATGCCCTTATATACAGAAATATGGTACAAAGTGATCCACATGATTGGAAAAAGAAATGACAAATAGTATACAAAGTTTGGGATTGAAAGCAAAGGAACAAAGAAATAACGAATAGTATAAAATAAATAATTTCGAAACATTCGGAAAAGATACGAACGGCTATAGAAAGAACCGATAGGGAGTTGTGGTAACAGTATAAAGCTAAAACAAATTAAATAAATAAATAAAACGGTAACAAGAAAAGGAAAGCATGTGTCATACGCTGATACACGGACCTAAGAGAAGACTCATCCGGATGTCTATTAAGGCAATACATAATGAAAATTCAGTATACAAAATTATATATATTACAGTAGGTCGGATACAGAATCAAGGATAGAGAAAACATAGAAAACAGTTTGACAATTTAGGAGGCGATCCGAGGAGGATCTTTTAAGTTTAAAAATTTCTATGGATTCGAGGGTCGCCGTCTTGAAAGGGTTGTTGCAGATGTGGAGAATGGACATCACATCATCTATGTCTTTGGGGCATGTCCAGTTAGGCTTGCCAACTCTCAAACTGGCAATTCCGGGAGACGTATTCCAGTCGCGCTTATTCCGTTCGTGATTGTTCCAGTTAGATGTTGTCACTTACAGACATTAGTTTATATAAATTTTCAACTGGTAAGATGCCTGATTAATATCGGCTTACAAATGTTCAATGTGCCGTCATTCCGAAGTAGCGTTTGCAGCGAGCGCTACCTTTTTTATGCAGTCTGAAAATTTGCTTAAACTGATGGTCAAATACCGAACAATTCTAGCATGAACTTTTTTCCCTGGAAAAAAGTCGACGTCATTTCAATCGTTTCTCTCCAAACAGAATATTTTTTTATCTACATTGTGTGCCAATTATTGAGTTTGAAAGTTTTTTTCTGACCATTTGTACAAAGTCAAGAAACCTGCATCCAGAATTAATGTTTAATGACCAAATTGACTATAAAAAAAGATTATTGTAGGCCTACAACAGTATAGACAAATAGGTTATTAATTACGGTCATTTATAACAAACCTTATAGTTTATTGTTATACCTTAGCTTGAAATATGAAATGGATTTTTTAAGGGCTGATTGTGCTAATATGGGTATTAATGACGGTGTTTTAGAATATCATTAATAAAGAAAGAAAACGGAATTTGAGCTTTATGTCATTTTGAACAACTTCAGAAAAATGACTTAGTAGATATATAAAAATGTTAATAAGTGATTGATGTTAACATATATGACTATAATAACTTCACTTTTCGGCAATCGAAATAACTTAACTGTTATTGGTGTTCTCTCTGAATACTTTCTTAAATTTGCACTTTGCCCCACTTCTGGCCATGTAACAGCTGAACATTTTGTAGTGCGAAGGCATGAAATTCGTTACATTTTAGATGATTATAGCATACTTGCAGCTCAACTCTTAAAAGCTCAGTCCTCAATGAGGACTCCTCATTCCTTTCCTTTCTTTTGTCCACAACTGTCCAACCAGTTAAACGACGAAATGACCTTACTCTAAAGGATAAAGCAGACATAATACGGAGGTTTGATAAACTTCTAAAAAATGATTCAAAGAAATGCAGCAGTTCAGTTGAAAGTTTTCCAACCTCTCCTTTCCAAAATTTTGAAGAATCGTTGTGCAATTGAGATGCTGTCGTGCATAGCCCTAGTAATCGGATGGATCAACAGGTGGAAAGGCGTTGAAAATGGGGTTTATGGACGTTCGTGAAAGAGATGCCCGTGTGAACCAGAAAGCTGAAGAACTTGCGACCAAAATGGAAAAACCAAATTTGTTGCGACAGATGGATGCTTCCACCACTGGAAAAAACGTGAGAATATCGTTTACAAGCGTAAATGCGGCGAACAGAAGGAAATAAATGTTTCAGCTGCAGGAAATTGGTTAATTAACGAATGGCCCCAAATCTGTTCAGAGTTTTCTCCAGAGAATGTGTACAACGCAAATGAGACTGGACTTTATTATCATTCGCTAATTACCTGAACATATTTATATGTTCCAATCTGAAGGTGCAAAAGGTAGCAAAACGTCAAAGGGTCGTGTGATAAATATGGCTGGTGATAAAGAAGGGTTTAGGGATTAGTGATAAAGAAGTTCTAATAATACAATCTGCAAGTTATCGTTTACAATTTCCAAATATTCCATTAACATCTTTATCATTGTTATTTTTAAGGAGTAAAACGGTTATCAGTCGACTAATACACAAACACCAATACTTTATTGTAGAGTTTTACAATCAATATTATAAGTTTCACTGTCATCACCTTCGGGAAAGAAATATTGCACTGAGGGTAAATGATGATCACTCAATAAGCTCAGATACTCTGGAGACTTCATTTTATTGCTGTACACTGTTACTGAGCCTAGTCCAGCGCAGCAGAAGCAACTCCAGATCATAATACTTCCTCCAGAGGCTTGAACAGTGGGCGCGGTACATGACTGGTCCATTGCTGTATGCGCTTCCCTTCTAACTCTGTTGCGACCATCATGTTGGAAGAGAGTTAATAGACTTTCACTGGACCACATAATCTTCCGCCATTGCTCAGGGTCCAATTTTTATACTCCTTGCAAATTGCAGTCTCTTTTTCCGATTAGTCGCAGTAACTAAAGGCTTTCTTGTCGCAACATAACTATTTAAGCCCAATCCTCGTAGTTCTCGTCTTATTGTCGGGGTGGAAATGGTTTTGAATCGGTTTTCTGTAAGTTCTAGGCAGTTTGTTTTTTTTACGATTACATTTTACCAATCGTTTTAATGATCTGCGATCACGATTGTTGAGGATCGTTTTTGACCAAACCTTTTTCCGCGAGGATGTTTGTACGCCCATTTCTTTCCGCGATTTAGTAATACGCTGGACGGTTCGCAATCCGATGCCGGTGGATTCAATAATCTCCTTTGAGGAATTCAGCCCTTGGTCAGTAAAATAATTCGGCCTTTCTTGACTCCAAAGCATCTTTTCCGCGACCGCGTGTTACTTCCTTAGACACGGCTGATTTCAAATGATTAGTTGCACACTGCTTCTTCACTATTTGAAGGTTGTCGTATGTGCTAACATGCAACTTTTCTAGCTACGTCAATTTTCTTTCCCATTTCAGAATTTGTATGTGTAAATTGACATCGTGACTTTTTTTTTGGCCAGCCAGTGTATATCTAACGTTAATTTATTTCACGCTTTTATCAATTTTGAAATGCAATTACCAAAGATTTCTACCTCCCAGGCAGAGGTTGCCCGGGAGACGGGAGATTGTCTCTCATTTCGGGAGACTCCGGGCAATCCGGGAGGGTTGGCAAGCCTATGTCCAGTGGAGACTAGGTGGTTAGCGTAGTGGGATTTGCAGTCTTTCTTTTTGTGCGAGTTTGTGTTCATTGTAGCGTAGGGTGAAATTGCGGGTCGATAAGCCTATGTAGTACTTGTCGCTGAATCCACAATTCAAACGAAATACCCCGGAACAGGCGAAAACAGAGGGTCGACGTACGGAAGGGAACTTGGAGGCCAAGGGAGGAATTTAGAGAGACGGGAGAAATGGGGGCTAAGATAAACCAGAGAGAGAGGGGGGGGGTAGGTCAGGGGGTTTAGGGTTAAAGAGAGCGAGCTTCCTATGTCGGAGAATACGGGAAAAGGTAGAAGAGGAGTAGCCATTTTTAATGCGAGGGCGTGGATAATACGGAATTCTGCACGAGAGGAGGGACTGAGGGGTAATTTAAGGGCTTGGTCGATAAAGAAACGCAGGGAGGCGTGTTTATGAATCGCGTGCGACGGAAGAGTGATGGATCAAGTTAGAGGACATGGTGGGTTTCCGGTAGACGGAGAGGGAGAAGCGGTGGTTTTGGGTCGTTAGTGATGAGAAAGTCAAGGTATGGGATAGACATGTTAACTTCCGTCTCGAAGGTGAATTGGATATGGGGTGAGAAAGAGTTGAAGATGCTAGCGATCTTAGTGGGTGAGATAGAGCGGGAGTCAAAAATGATTAAGATGTCGTCAACATAATGGAGGTATGAAATGACACTGGAATTAGCGAGGAGGGGAGAAACAAAGGCGAGTTCCAGGTTTTGCAGGAAAACCTCGGAAAGGACAACGGGTCTCTCTGCTTTATCTTAGCCCCCATTTCTCTCGTCTCTCCAAATTCCATTTCTCCCTTGGCCTCCAAGTTGCCTTCCGTACGTCGACCCCTTGTTTTCGCACCTTCAACCCACCTTGAAATGGACAACAAATTAATTTCAATCTTTATGTTATAGATCTAAATTAAAGTTTACTACGAATTTAACTAATTTTAATCTTTAGGTTATAGGAACATTGATATATAATCGGTGGATTTTTTTAAAAGATCGAATTACATTTTGAAACATCGATGGTCGAAATCGAATATCGACGTATTGGGCATTGCAAGGCCCTATTAGGGTGGGAAGCTTCCTGTCATCGCTATTTCTTAAAACACAATGGTTCGTGTATTAAAATAATAATAATTAAAATATCAATGTTTTGTATAGTGGTTATTCAATATAAATTATGAGGTTTGCAAATTAGGCAAATAGTTTCATCAAGAACAGATGAAGGTACGTTAAAATCTGATCTTGGTTTCATAGTACATGTTAATAGAACTGCGTTAAAATAAACGTAAATGATTAAACGAAACATCGACATTTTCCTCGACATTTCATTGAAACATCGAAACTTCGAAAAGTATATATCGACTATTTGTAAATATCGATGTATCATTCAACGGGAAAAACTGCATTCTGTATTAATTTTCATTCACTTTTAGGCATAAGGCCGCATTTCTTCCTTCCTCCGAGGGCCGAATATGCGGCGTGATCACCCTTTCCCAGTTTTTGATCGAAAACACCAGGTGGCAGGCCAGTGGATGGCGCTGCTCAATATCGTTTGAATTCTGGATTTTGCGACAAGTGCTACATAGGATTATTGACCCGCAATTTCACCATATGCTACAATGAACACATAAACTCGCACAAAAAGAAAGACGGCAAATGCCACTACGCTAACCACCTAGTCTCCACTGGACATGCCCCGAAGACACAGATGATGTAATGTCCATTCTCCACACCTGCAACAACCCTTTCTAGATGGCGACCCTCGAATCCATAGAAATTTTTAAAGCTAAAGACCCTCCCCAGATCACCTCCTCAATTGTCAAACTGTTTTCGATGTTTTCTCTATCCTTGATTCTGTATCCAACCTACTGTAATATATCTAATTCTGTATACTGAATTCTCATTATGTATTGCCTTAATAGACAGCCGGATGAGTTTTTTTTCAGCGTATGACACACTGCTTTCCTTTTTTGTTCCCATTTTATTTATTTATTTAATTTGTTTTAGCTTAATAATGTTACCACGACTCCCTATTGCTTCTTTCTATAGCCGTTCGTATTTTTTCCGAATGTTTCGAAATTATTTATTTTATACTATTCGTTATTTCTCTGTTGCTTTGCTTTCAATCCCAAACTTTGTATACTATTTGTCATTTCTTTATCCAATCATGTGGATCACTTTGTACCATATTTCTGTATATAAAGGCATGTAGCCTCTAGTGTGTTATCTTTTTGTTGAAGTAGGAAATCGATATTGCTTTCCTCTGTGAAACGTACCTCAAGCCAAGCCGAGATTTCAAGCTACTTGGTTATTGTGTAACGCAACAATCGTATGACTCCAAACAAAACGAGATGTGCCTCTGATGATGCTGCGATCATTATCAAGAATGGAATTAAGCATCAAAAACTGGTCTCCAAATTTTACGCAGGTATGGAATCGGCATCCATCTTCATCAATGACGTCTCCCTTGGTAAAGTGAAGTTCGTGGCGCTCCACAATTCACCGTCATACTCACGACGTTGGCGATCTCGATGACCTCTTCGATGACATTCCAGTTATACTGGCTGGTGACCTTAATGCCAAACATACAAGCTGGAACTCCAGAACACGGAACTGCAATGGCATGATTCTATACCGGTATATACAAGGTAAGGATGACATCATTGCTGTAGGGCCAGTGGAGGACACTTACTATTGTGACCATTCCCCTATAAGTGACGTGTTGATATCTCACTGATGAAGGGTTTCTTCAAGCCTTACAATATCTTCACGATTGATGACCTTTCTTCTGACCACAAGCCTGCGGCGTAAAACTTTGACAATGTCAATATCAATTTCAGAGAAGAAGTCAAACATCAGCAAGACTGGAAGTTCTTCAAAGAAATCCTCAAGAACCATGACGGCCAACTGGATAGAGCAAACTGTACGTAAGACATCGATCAGCGTGTTGAAGACATCACCAGGCGAATAAATAGTGCCACTGAAGCTAGTGCCTATCCGTTGAAAAATAAAACTCCTCATCGAATTGTGCTTACCCCAGGAATCCAACATTTGATCGCAGAAAGAAACAGGACCCATAGGCTTTGGCAACGTTATCATGTACCTTGGCTAAAAACCAAATATAACAGGTTAGTACGAAGAGTCCAGGAAGAAATAAGAGAGTTACGCGACGCTAAGTGGAAGGACAAGCTGGAAAGCTTGTCGGCTCGCGACAATTCCATTTGGAGCATGGCTAGAGCTCTGCAGAAGAAGAAGAATGATACGCTTCCTCCACTTCGCACCCCACAAGGTAATTATGTCCAAACTAATCAGGATAAAGCAAATCTAATTGCAGATTCCCGAGAGATGCAGTTTGTTACTCCTGATAAAAATAATCCCCGAGAGTAAACTCATGTCTCACCGTGTGTAATATGGTCTTATCAAACTTGATGAAGTCCCGCAATTTACATCGAAGATTAACATCGAGACTGGCGAGATAGCTGCCATCATCAGAAATCTCAAACTGAGGAAGGCTCCAGGAACAGAAAAGGTAAGTAATAACGCTCTAAGGAATCTGCCGAATAACATTATTGATGACATCTCAAATATCATAAGCAACTGCTGGAAGTTTTCCTGCTTCCCGACACCTTGGAAGCAATCTATTGTGTTAAGTATCCCCAAGCAGGGGCAAAATCCTGCAATTCCTGCGAGCTACCGACCTATCAGTCTACTCCCGTCGATGTCCAAAACTATCCTCACCAGGTTCAAGGACCACTGTCTCACCAGTGATCTATTTCAGAACGAACAGTTCGGCTTTTGTGACGCCCATTCGTGACAGATGCAGATATGGAGGCTTGTTGAAGATCTGAGCACCCCACTGAACCTTTCAATGTACTGTGGCGTTGTCTTTCTTGATGTCAGTAAGGCTTTCGATCAGGTGTGGCATGAACGGCTAATTTACAAGATGATTAGAGACGAGTTTCCTCCGGATTTGACTTTGATGGTGAAATCCTTTCTTAGCGACAGGTTCTATCAAGCTAAAGTTGGCGAAAACTTCTCCAAAGGCCGGTGTCCGACAAGGCTCTGTCCTTGGGCCCGTTTTATTTAATTATTTTGTACATGATTTCCCCAAACCAGAAAAATGTAATTTATTGACATTAACATAACACGATGTCTAGCTGCGATGCTTGCAGATTTCGAATTCACTGGCAAAAGAAAACAGAGAGGCATTCAGTATTTACACACACACATACGTTAGCCGGCAGCTTCACTAACAACGCATGAGACAACACTTCGCCGACTACTCCTTATGAGAAAAGAAATGGTTCCGCCGCGAGGAAATCTTACTGAATGATCGGGCACGAATTCACGCTGCACACTGATAAAGTCATTAAAGCACAGGGAACGATATCATATGCCTCGGAAACAATCCGCCTAGGCCACTCGTTAAATATACGCCCAGTGACCACGTATAGATACCGATTACGGACGGGCTTCCGCGTAGATCAATGGCGTCTTGTTGGAATGCCGCTTGGAAAAGTTCCTCTTGTAAAATTAATACCGTTGCGTCAATTACGGTAATATAATAGAACTCATTATGGCGCACAATTGCGTTAAAGTTAGTAAACCTCAAAGTCCTACCGTGTGTGGTTCGTAGCCACCTCACGAAGCTTTGGACGCTCTCTGGAGACGGGAACTCTCCATTTGCTGCCGTGCGTGGAGCAGAGGTTATGGGCAGCTCACTGAGATTTTTTTGGCTCGTCGTTAACGTGGCTTCTTTACCGTTTTCCGCAACAATTTGCTCAATGGCTTTGTAGAGCAAATTTTGCCATGGCTCGTCACCGACTTGCTGAGCGTTGAGTAGGCCGTCTCCATAGACGTTGCTGCGAAGGTAGGAGATGTCTCGCTCGCCGCCCGCTGTCGCCGAGTCGACGGGCTCCTCTCCATAGGAAAACGACTCGCTCGTTACACCTCCGTACGGGGAAGATTTCTATCACTCGCATGCCGACGCTCTCCTTCACGACGTTTTTTCCTAGAATCGTTCTGGTTTTCATTGTCTGGAACGAACATTTCGGCCCTTCCAGTTCGCCGCCATGACACTTTCTGTCTCTCCCCTCCTCTGTTTGCCCTAGATGCTTTTGGAGTGGCTCTCCGAAACCGACGTCTTCTGACCGCGTCATCGGCTCCTTTCGGTTTCGCGGTGCACTGATTATGCTGACATCCACGTGACATGCTGGCCGCCCGCTGAGTCACCCAAAAGCTGTCCATGACCATGCTGCTGCCCCTCTTTCTGTTCATTCTACGACATCCATATCTATTATCATTCTGATCGGGTTTTACTCGAACAAATTCCTTCGGAATATTAGCATAATAATCCTGATTAGGTCTCTTAAGATGCTTATTATTATTATTGTTAACTTTTCCCCCTCTATTTCTATTATTAATACTGTTCTTTCCAATATCCAACAATGTTTCTCTTGAATACCTTCTTATATCCTGTTCTGGGTTTTTCAGACAACAGCAGTTAACTTGTTCTTTCGAAAACGTTTCTGGTTTTCTTTAGATGTTTTCCCCGCCGCATCTTCATCTTGTCTGTCGCGTCGATAATATCCCTGCCGCCAAAATCTCCGCCTTCGCCTTTGACGATTATCTTTCTTGTTTGCCTCGTGTTTTTGCCGGCCTCTGTCATAGGGTATTAAATGATCTTGGCGCGACCTCTCATTCTCTAACAGCTTGATCAACCTGTCAATAATTTCCCATGCATGCTCCAATTCCTTTAATAGTCTATTTACGCTCTCACTTTTACTGTCCTTTTTATCTAATATGTTTTCCTGTACCCTTATGTCCTTACTTGAATTTCTGTCTTTCCAGCTCTCTTCTTCCTTTAACCTGTCGTCTTCCATCGGCTCATGCTTACTGGCCTTTATTCGATGCTATGCTTTTAATGTCCGAAGTTTTATAATCGTAAGCCTTAGCCTTTATCACCGAATCTTCAGATACGTTATTAACATCTTTTACTTTTATTTCTGATTCATGCGTATTTAATTTAATTTTTTTCTCGCACCCCACTCTTGTTTGCTTAGGTCTCAATCACCTTTCTAAATAGAATATGACTCCATTGCTTTATCCTCATTAACCTCCAACTTCTTGGCCGTACTACACTGGAAGTTGTTATAAAGAGCCTGCTTATTGAAATCGTCCCGAAGTATGGCCAGCGACTCTCGAATTTCTTGAGTTATTTGAAGCAAATATTTTTCAGACTCTCTGTCTGTTAACGCACTTCTTCCTTGGACGCTTTTCATTCCGTCTATTCTTTCAATATATGATGAATCTGGCTGGCGAAGAAGATAATCTTTAGGAGATGAGGCTGCTTCATCGATTTTTGAGCTCTATCCTTTATTATCGCCGTCGGTGAGGCGTATTCCTCTGTTGCTCAAGTTTCGGTCTCTTTCTTCTTCTTCTTCTTCTTCTTCTTCTTCTTCTTCTTCTATTCCCCATAAAAATTGGCTAGCATCTTTGACGAACTTTTCATAGCTGGTGTCGCTATTTGCACCTTGGGATCTTAAACTATGCTCCTTGTATAGATCTTCTTGTTAGTATAATGCGCACATTTTCTGTTTTGCTGCCTTTTTAATTCCTTGTTACTTGGCAATGTGGGTTTTTCCCCACTTCTCAATTCTTTGTCTCCATTAATTGCCTTTTTGTCTTGTGCGGGGCTTATGCATTTGGCCTTCTCTGTTGCACGGCGGCCTTCCTTTCTCGGCTGCCCAAACGATGGTTCCCTTTCGTTGCGAGGAAACGGCTTTGGAGTACGGCCTTTTGCTAATGAAGACTTTTGTTTCTTTCCTCTCTTTCTCACCATTCTTTTTGCACCTTTTTGGAATTTCACCTTTCATTCTATGTTTCATAATACTCATGGCGTTTTCTAATGTCTCAAAATTACTGCTTATTAGGTGCTCTTTATCCTCCGGTTGTATTGTGTTGTAATACAGCCGGACTTTCTCGGCTTTGCTCGCTTCTCTCAGTTGCGATGCTAATTTGCCGAAATACTGGTTGAAGGTTGCTATAGAATTATCCTGCCGAAATCTCGTTTTCTCCAACCCTCTCCGTATCTGTTTTGCTAGCTTTGCTGATGCTATCGTAGAAATACACTTTTTCGAAGATTCTCAAACGTTCCGCTCACTGCAAAAGCTAGAACTTGAATCGTTAAATACGTCACCTCTATTTAAAGTCTCAGAGTCTCTTTTCCCCCCCCCCGCAAGGATGGATTTTGGGTGGGTAAAAAAACAAAAAAAAAATTTGAGTTCAGTTTGTAACATCAAATCACCTGATGCTGACACACACGTTGGGTAGGTTTGGGCGAGAAAAATTAATAAGTCCATGAGTCCATATGTCGATTAACCAGGCGAATGCACCACAAACGTTCCGCTCTTGACATGTGGATTAAAGCAGAGTAAAATTGACCAAGAAGCGAGAACGTATAAAAATAAATAAAGTTCTTTTTATTTTGCAAAAACATAAATTATTTAGTACACTATGGCTTATGTGTAACCACGCTTCGCAACGAGATAAGTCCAAAAATAAACGTGGCAGTGGAAGAATTAACGAAATACCGTTGTTGAGCTTACAACAGAAAAATGTCACTGTTTTCTTTATAACACCAGCTTGGTACAAAACAATGTTCAGTCAAACGTTTGGAGATTACTCGCCAGTAGACTCTTGGGTGGTAACAATTCAGGAAGCTGAATCATAGAAACCGATGAAGTTATTTAATCTGATGACTCCTACTCGCTGACATATATGAAATCAGGGAACGATATGAATGTTCATATCTGGGATGAACGCATATCTATTGTACGCATATGCGTTCAATTCTCTATTGCTAAGCGTCTCTACTTTCTCTATTGTAAAGTTATGGAGAAAGTAGAGACGCTTAGCAATGGGAGTCCATGATCGGTAAATAAATTTTTAAAGGTGATAGAAGATAATACAGCGGCGGGCAATTCGCTGTATTATAAAGTTCCGATGGTTATCAGACACCGAGACCAGTTAACTCAATGCTTGACAACAAAGCGAAGAAAGAAATAGGCAAAACAAAGTTCGACTGGACTAAGACGCTTGCAGACGTAGGGCCACAGTAAAGACGTGGTCCGATGCAAAGCGTAGCTCTGATGAGTAGCTGTAGGTTCTGCGAAGTAACGAACTCCCATCGCTAAAAAGTCGCAGAATTCCAAATAAGCGAAGATGTCGCCGTAACACACAATTCGTAGTTGTAGGCAGAGCTGTGAATTCGAAGCACACACTTTTTCGAACGTAGCTTGCAGAAACAGCACTTGATACGGCACACACACCACAATAAACGTAGTAATTAAATAATTGTAGCTTAGACTAGCATTGACCTCTGCACATCACCAAGCCATAGAGAAAGGGTGATAAACAATATATATATACGCATATATTTTCCAATAGATACCCCCACACAGACATTCACATAAATAGGGACGATAAGTCACAAGCTTAACGTAACACTTTCAAATGGCTCAACACACGAGCCTTGCGAGGAACCATACACATAGGGTTGTGATTAAACACCACACACGTAGCCAGCTAACCCCTTTCACCAAAACACCAGGCGAGGCGCTGCACTCGCTCCGTGAAGACATTAACGTAACCAGATGTTTAGCTGCGATGCTTGCAGATTTTGAATGCACTGGCAAAAGAAAACAGACAGACATTCAGTATTTACACACACACAATAGCCGACAGCTTCACTAACAAAGCATGAGACATCACTTAGCAGATTACTCCTTATAAAAAAAGAAATGGTTCTGCCGCAAGGAAATCGTACTGAATGATCGGGCATAAATTCATGCTGCACACTGATAAAGTCATTAAAGCACAGGGAACGATATCATATGCCTCGGAAACAATCCGCCTAGACCACTCGTTAAATATACGCCCAATGACCACGTATAGATTCCGATTACGGACGGGCTTCCGCGTAGATCAATGGCGTCTTGTTGGAATGCCGCTTGGAAAAGTTCCTCTTGTAAAATTAATACCGTTGCCTCAATTACGGTAATATAATAGAACTCATTATGGCGCACAATTGCGTTAAAGTTAGTAAACCTCAAAGTCCTACCGTGTGTGGTTCGTAGCCACCTCACGAAGCTTTGGTCGCTCTCTGGAGACGGGAACTCTCCATTTGCTGCCGTGCGTGGAGCAGAGGTTATGGGCAGCTCACTGAGATTTTTTTGACTCGTCGTTAACGTGGCTTCTTTACCGTTTTCCGCAACAATTTGATCAATGACTTTGTATAGCAAATTTTGCCATGGTTCTTTTTGGTTTCGCGGTGCGCTGATTCTGCTGAGATCCATGTGACACACAGCAGTGCAGCCAGTTAGGTAAACACAGCAGAATAAAAAACAGACGAATTGTGGCATTAAAAGTTAGGACTTTAGAGTAGATTGCAGCTCGGACACACTATTTATCAGTCCAGGCTTCCTGTGATGAAAATTTTTCCGCTAAAGCTCCATGCGTTGGACACTTCCAACTTGGATTTAGCTAAACGGAGGAGTGTGTTACGTGACGTGGTCAAGTCCACCACAAATACAATTTGAGGTTCACGTGATTTCGGCTTCTTTCTATTTTTGATAATCGCATCCCTAGTTGCAAAGGATGTAAATCGGACAATTACTGGACAAGGGGCATCAGAAGTGCGAGGACCAAGTCAGTGTGCTGCTGTAACGGCCGGTTTTGGCGTTACAAAATCTCTCTTTCACCTTTCTTTGCCCCCCCCTCTCCTTTTGTCTCGTTCCTGTATCTTGACCGAGGATTCCGTCCGAGAGTTAATATAGACATTGCGAAATTGTTTATTGTAAATTGATTGTTGACGTAGATTATAGATGGTCCTTATGATGAGACGAGGTAAACAATGGTCGAAATCAACGATGTTTCGCCAACAATGAGGATTATTAGTACGAGCTACTGGTCGTTAAAAAAGGGAAATGATGATTATAAGTAAAACGTAGTAGAACGACAGCAGCCATCGAGAAAACTTGATGATGAGAAAAGACATGGCTGGAAAAGAATCCTCATCCGTAAGATGATTCGATATCACAAGTTGCCCATCTTTCTACCGATGAGGCAAAAGGTATCCAGAGTGAACGCAACGTTAGACGAACCCGATCAGAATTTGACGACGTTATCAACGACGATTGGTAATTGACGTTCCCGTAAATGAGACGAATGTTCGATCCAACTTCGGATATATGAGAAAAAGGACATGAACCAGAAACCTTTCGGTATTGAGCATAGTATTTGGGCCATACTACCGATGATTAGCTTTTATCGATTATGTTGTTTTGTATATTTTAATTCTCAGGTTATTCAACTTTCCCTACGAGAGGAAGCGGCTTCCCGACGAGGCACTTCACGGATTCACTTCAACGAGGTCATGCACAATAACGAAACCAGCGTTACCGAACGTAAAAACGCAGTTAGTGTCGTAAGCGTTGATTTTAAGTTTAGCGCAGTAAGATCCTTACTAATACCCTCAAAGTCGTGTGTTTTTGCGGCTTTAAGTCACCCCACCCTCTCCTCCGTTATTGTTAGTGTAGAATTTAGTTTTCCCTTCCCTCTTGCTGTCGTCTAAAACCGCCACTCCGACCGTCTGAAAGATCGTCTGCCATAACCGAGGTTTGCGATCGCAATTCCGGCATCCCTGGGACACACCGATAACTCTTAATTGTTGGGAAACACAAAAGAGATCGACGAGATAAACAGAAAAAAAGTATCCATGACTGTGATTAAACCCGGATAATTTAGAATTAGTAGATTCAGAATACTTACCTGACGATTTTGCGAGACGTTCGCGGAAGAACCTAAAGCAAAAAGAAAAGACTTTAAGTCGTGAAGAAACACTCTGAAGGTGTCCAATAGTTGAAATAACTAATCCCGACGGTTCTGAGAATACTTACCTAAAAGGATCAGAATGGACTTTTAAACTTTGGATAGTTTCTAGAATCTTAAATTAATTGTATCATTTAAAAATGTTTATTACAAATATTTTTTTATTTTTCTTTCTGAACGTCCGGCGGCGAAAGAATAGTGACTCTGGTGTGGAGACACTTAATAATATATCCTACTTTGAAGAAAGATTCCTCCACATGGTTGTAAATTTCAATAGCAAAAGAAATTGTACAATAAAGCCCCGGTTATTTTTGTCAGACATAGTTGTCTATGAGAAAATCTTGATTTATAACCAAACACAGTAAATATATCGTCTAAGGTAATCTTATTCTTTCTTTTATCCTCTGAAAGATTAAGAAGAAGTTAAGTATTAGAGTTTATTAATACCTGAACAACTTATGGATTGTTAACTGGAACTAGAAACCTCCTTGTTAATGTTTTGTTGTTTTTTTTATTTTTCATGTTTAGGAAGAGTGTTGAACGGGGAACGTTGCGTCGACCAAGAAAGACAACCTAACGCACTTTTGCCCGTTACACTGCCACAATGTTGGAAGGCGAAACCGGTCAATCTAGCTTGCCACTGCAAAAAGTCGACACCACCTCCGTAAGCAATTTGGAGGGCTGTTCTGATAAACCAAACACCCGGAGATTGTCACAACCAGCATACTGCTCAAAATATGGGTCTCTGTAAATACTGTGCCGATCCGAGATTTATCATTACTGAATAACTCATTTGCGAGATTATTCAATTTGGTCTGAAGGAGTTTACAGTTCGAGTTGTGATGAAATGTAGTTTAGTTGTGTAGTCGTCACGCTTAAATTAGCGGATAAATCATGGAACTTGTTATCAAAGTGGATACTGATTTTATTTGCTATCATGCTGGAAATCAGGTCCAAGAAAACAGGAAATTCGAAAAGTGCAGTTACTACCTTTTCAATCAGAGGTGGAAAGGAATCATCCGCAACTGTGAGTCCGTCGAAGGAGGGACCATGCGGGGGTGGAAGGTTTTTACACTGGCTGCAGAAGGCTTGGGCATTGTAAATCCGTCAAGCGGATAAGACAAAATACACAATATAGTGGTAATTTTATAAATTGATATTGCCAAATCTGTAGAATGACGATAAATGTTCAGTTTCGACCCGACGTATCTGGTGAGATTAATTGGCTGTTCCGGTAAAAGAGAAGAAATAGAAAATATAGTTTCTTGAGAATTCGTCACACCAGATACCGAGCGTATTTTCAGATATTTAGTTCGTGTATTAATTAACCCATGCATAGCAAGATGTTTTCGTGTGATTAGCTAATTATCAATATTATTGTGAGTTTCTAAACAGGTTGCCTGCTCTCAAAATAAATTACTCAAGGAGAGCTCATTTCGAGCGAATGTCCGCGATGAAAGCGGAAGTATAAATGAATTGCAAATTGGATTATAGATTTAAAACCAAGTATTTGTACGACCTTCAGCTAGAATCTACTAGTATAATAAGAAAAAAGATTTAATTTTCCATTAATGCATGGATTTCAATGTATCCCTTTATCATCTAGGTGAACTTGCACTTCATTCCTGGTCCACATAAATTTGACAATAAAAATTACAGACAAAATTTCCATTAGTGAAAATTCAGCATTATAAAAAATTACGTCAAAAAACATACATTTCTCCTGCTGATCACACACTGAAGATTAAAAATGCATCAAACAGTGATGATTAAAAATCTGAATACGAACTTTAGGAATCAAGAAAAGTGTCAGTGGGGCCCCCATTTATCACATTGTTGCATATGAAATGTGGGATTAAGTAGTGAAACTTCAAATACAGTAACTGAGGAAATTGACTTTTAATAAAAATGGGCACCATTAGATGCTAAACATACAGGGCTGCCACTCCAAATTTAAAAAATAAAAGTAGGAAAAATTGCAAAAATAAAAAGAAAAAGTATCCAAAACTAGCTTACATTATGAGAATTGAGAAAGATATTTTGAAAGAACAAACATTATTTCTCGTTTTAAAGCTTATATATTTAAGCTTTATATATTTAAGCTTATATATTTGTTGAGATGACAGTGATTTCTACAATATTTCTGTTCTTATTAATCCGAATTCATCAAAAATTTCGAGTTTCATTCAAACCAAATAAATTCAAAAAATATCCTAAATTATTTCAAACTGTAAGTATTGAAAATAATCCTAAATTATTTCAAATACTAGAAACTGTAAATTATTAGAATAAACAGTTTCATGATAAGTATCATGTGCATTATTTAAAAAAAAATATGTTTAAATTATTTACCCGCATTTGCTGTATTACAGTATCACATTTTTGAATCAAAACTTGAAGGGAAATCCTAGAAATTTTTGAAGCAGAATAATTTTGTATAACTACAATTTAAATAGTTAGATGGTTGTTTTTGTAATACTATATTAAATAGTGAATCAACTGGAAAATTTTCTCAATATGTTTCACCTAATGCCATTCTATTATTTCATATTTCAAAAATTGATATGACAATATAAAATCATTAACTTAAATTGCATCCCAAGTCTTTGTTATACCATCCAGACCACTGTTATTTCATATCTATTGTATACAGGGTGTTTCAAAATTATGTACAATAAATTTAGTGACATATTCTTCAGGTCAAAAGAACACGAAAATGTTCTATAGCACTTTGTCTGGAAACGATTTGTTTGCGAGTAATCCAATATCATACAGTAGGAAAGCACGGTAGTTAGCGGACGATATTTTAGCAGTTCCAGCGTTTCGATCCAACACTAGGTTGAGTGATTTGTTCCATTTAAACCTACTTTAGGGTTGTTCCATTAATTGTGTACGGTTGTTTCCATTACTGTAGTTTCACTACTGTACATCCACTAGGAATATCAATTTCAGAACGTTTGCGTGCTTTGACATGAGCATTACGATTTACGTAAAAAAAAAAGTCATGTACACGTATTCCAGTGCAGAATACACTGACATGCACCTAATGTATGGTCTTGCGGACGGAAATGCTGTGGAAGCAAGAAGACTCTACCAAGAACGCTTTCAGAATAGACGTTTGCCAAATAACCAAACATTTGTATCTGTCGACAGACATTTGAGGGAGCGTGGTTCCTTTGGCTGTCAAACAGGACAAGGGCGGCCTGTAGCACATTCACCGAATGAGGAGGATGTGATAATTGACATCATACATGATGAACCACAGACAAGCACCCGTCATATTTCTTCCATGGTACACATTCCGCACTCATTTGTTTGGCGCATTCTTCACCGTCAGCTTTTGCATCCATACCACCTGCAACTGGTTCAGGCACTGAATCCAACGGACTTTCCACACCGACAACGATTTTTGCCAATGGATACAACGTCGTCATGCTGCAGACCCTAGTTGTCTCAGCCAGATACTTTTCACGGACGAAGCAACCTTCACCCGGACAGGAATCGTAAATTCTCACAACCAGCACCATTGGGCAGATGCTAACCCGCATGTTACCAGAGCTCGAGCGCATCAAGAGCGTTTCTCCGTGAACATTTGGTGTGGAATTGTCGGAAATACCTTAATTGGCCCTTATGTGTTGCCGCCACGATTGACTGGGCGAACGTATCTTTTGTTTCTGCAGAATGCATTGCCAGAATTACTGGAAGATGTTCCTCTTTTGATAAGATCTAACATGTGGTTCATGCATGATGGCGCTCCAGCACATTTCAGCCATGTTGTGCGAGCACACCTTAAGGCTGCATACACGAATCGGTGGATAGGTCGAGGTGGACTGGTAGCCTGGCCTGCAAGATCACCCGACCTTAAACCCTTGGACTTTTTTCTGTGGGGTCATGTGAAAACGATCGTCTACAGCACAGAAGTTCCTAACATTATGGATCTGCGACAACGAATTGAAAATGCATGCCAAACCGTTCGTAATGCTGGCGACGAACTCTTTCATGACATCAGACGGTCGCTCATGCAACGAGCCGAAGCGTGCGTGCGAGCTGGTGGCGGGCACTTTGAACAGTTCATGTAATTTGGAGCCACGGGTTTAGTTGGCTGTATCGCGTAAATAAATCGTTTCCAGACAAAGTGCTATAGAACATTTTCGTCTTCTTTTGACCTGAATAATATGTCACTAAATTTATTGTACATAATTTTGAAACACCCTGTATGTCAAAATATTAAACTTTTCTACAAGGTGATTCTGAATAAGTGAGTATAACTGTAAGCTATGACAGAGCTGAACAGAATGAACATTTTCTTTTAATACAATGTGGGTCCGAATTTGAACGCTAACCGAGATACGAACAGAAATGAAAATGCCTCCACCAAGATCAACAAGTTAATAACTGAGGCTCTGCAAAGCCTAGAATAATGAATTTTGGATGAAGAATAGGGTACATAATACTCTGTATACCGTTAAAGATTGATCGAATTCCAACGAGTAGTTTCCGAATTACGCACTCAACATCGTAACACGTGCTGGTTAGTACTCGCATGTCAGCACT
>JAHWFO010029798.1:281485-299123 GCA_023313115.1 Rhysida immarginata
TGACATAGTTTCTCTTTTCCCAAGTATTCCGTTGAAAGTTACACTTGAATTTTTAGCCGATATCTTAACCAAAAACGAAGTACCGTCTAACATACAAATCGAATGACTTAGATTGATCAACGTTTGCATCAATAATAATATTTTTTGCTTTAAGGGAAAAATATTTAAAATGAGAGAAGGAACACCCATGGGTTCCTGCCTTAGCCCGATCTTGGCTGAAGTCTTCCTCAAAAGTTTTGAAGACATACTCAGATCGTCCAACTTCTATTTTCTGGAATGCTGGTACCGCTACGTTGACGACATTTTCACCATTTTCGACACAAGTAAGTGCAATATAAACGATTTTCTTACCCACCTTAACAATTTCTTTCCCTCCGTACAGTTCACCGTAGAAATGGAAAAAGAACAGAGGCTCCCCTTTCTCGACGTCACCATCATAAGAAGACGCAAGAAGCTGGAATTCGATGTATACAGAAAACCCAGTAACGGACTCAAATACATACCAGCGGATTCCAGCCACCCGTGGAACCAGAAGATGGCAACCTTCATCACCATGTTAGATGGAGCTCTAAACATTCCCTTAAGCCAAGAAAGGTTCGAAAAACAAATCGATTCCATAAAAAAATTGCCACTAGGAACGGCTACAACGAACCTACTATAGTGGACCTTCTCCGGAAAAGGAAATATAAAAAATTCATTCAAGATATCACAACTTTGGGAAACCACAAGAACCAAGAACAGAGGATATCATTACAATACAACAAACAGCTCATTCGAGGGCTAAGTTCTGTCTTTAAGACACAAGGTTTCTCCATCTGTTACAGCAATCCGAATAAGATCAAAGACCTGCTCCCAAATCCTAAGGATAAAATTCAAGATCTACTACAGTCAGGGATTTATGAAATTAAATGCGCCCAATGTGAGAAGGTTTATCGAGGCCAGACTTTTCGAAACATCGGTACGAGATATAAGGAGCACATGAGACATAGAAAGTTTGGGAGAGCAAATCAGTCAGCAGTGGCCAAGCACTCATTGGACACAGGCCACAATTTTCCCATTACCAATGTAAAGTTAATATTTTCAATAAAGAACAAACAGCTGTTGGATTCTTTCGAAAGCATAGCAATACATGAAGTTGAGAAAACACCGATATTGAATTTAGATATGGGACCTATAATCGATACTTCGTTAATCAAATGGTTGACCGAAAAAAAACCACCCAATAATCAGTTTTCAGCCCATCACAAAGAGCCAGGATTGGCTAGTTCCCCTCATAAATAGGGCTACATTTCCCTTCATCAGGTAGTTTACTCGTCGGATCTTCGGAGTCAGGACTCCTGGTTGCTGAATGATGGTAGCAATTGCTATCGAAAGAATTCTCCATCTTGTAAGGTTGTATCTTTTCAATCTATTTTTGTTGTGGAAAAAAGAGTTTTTTATTTATCTTTACATCACATTTATCCACATATTTTTTCTGTTTGTTAATGGTTCTTTTAATTAAAACAAAGCGGCACGAAATACCCAGGTGAATTTGGTCGACGTGATTAATAAAAGAACAGTTGTCAGCAAAAACCACACCCAAATCCTTAAGACCAATAGACCTGGCCAGGTACTCTCCCGCAATTTGGCAATCATATAGAAAAGGAGCAGTTTTGCGATGAAATGATATCAAGCCCATTATTTACCGACCACAGCGAAACCCAAGAAAGGGATTCCTGCAGAACCCTACAGGAATTCCAATCATCAATAACATGGAATAACTTCATGTCATTCGCATACAAAAGAATTTGAATATGGAGATGCTTAAGAAAATGCGGAAGATCGGCAATAAAGATATTAAAGAGTAATGGGCCCAGAGGCGAACCCTGCGGGAAAGAGACCTTGACATCAACTGTAGGTAAGAACGCAGTGTTGTTGCCTGACAGGCATTAGTCCAAAGCGGGGTTAATAAAAAAATATGATTTTTTAATACCTCCCCTGGCCTCCCTAATCGCTGATTTCTGGCATGGTTTGCGAGAAGCATTCTCACTCCGAATACTTGAAACTTTATTAGGAACTTTAGCATAAAAGCTAATAATAATAATAATAATATTAAGTTCGATTATTAAAAGTTTAGGTTATTTCTTAATACAACATAAATTATAACATCAAAAAATTTTATGGCCAACTTATTAATTGATATCGACAATAAATAATTCGGTAAATTATTATTAGAAAAAAATTTGAATAAACTCTCCCCCCCAAATAAGGAAAAAAAACTTCAGTATATATAGATAAAAAAACATCTTTCTCAGGTAATTCGATAAAAAAGGTGTACAAATTATAAAAATAAAGAAAATTAAGGCTTCATTTAAGGGTTATGTCCTCTTTTGTGCTTTACTCTGGGGTTTTGTACCTGGGTTTTTTCCCCCTCCTTTGCACTTTAACAGTGGGGGGCTTTATACCTGGGGGGGGGGGGGGGGGGTGTTGGGTGGACCCCTATTAAAAGTCCACAACTATTAATATGTCGATATTCGGCAAATTATCGGAATCCCTTTTTTCTATCCTGGATCGGTCATGGTAATTTTTCTGTTAAGTAAGAAAAAAAGTTCGACAAATGAGAATCGACGATATGCAATGTGAATCCGATTCTCAAATCGAGGACAACCAATCATGAATCGTTTTCAAATAGAGCGTGGATTTCACGTTTTCAAAATCAAATATATAAAATATTTAGAAGTTAGTAGCGTTTTTGACCACGTTTTTTATGTTTAGCATGTCCAAATATATAAAAAACAATTCACATTTTTTTTTAAATCCACGTATAATCCCTATTGCTTGGGGGGCAATTATCCTAGGTGGCGGTTGCCTGGATGGCAGTTGTCCTAGAACCCGGCGACAGAGATTGAAAACGATATTCCCATTGCATTACTTGTCTGATTTATTATAGTATCATTGTTATTTTCAAGTCCATTCTCCTCAAAAAATAATTAAAATTATGGATCTATCTTGACTGTTCATGGTTTTCCTTCAGCAAACAGACTTATAAGCAAGGTGGAGGCCACCATGTTTCAAGAACTCTGAAAGCAGACACCTGCAATCGATATGCACGTATATTGCGCATGCACCAGTTTCCTTTTTGTTTCTTGCTAGTCACTCTAACTTTTATGTATAATAAATGTTAAATTTTAAATGATCTGTCTCAATTATTGGGTTAAAATTATAAGGGTTTAATACTTAATTGTCTCTCTTACTTCCTTCATCATTGAATGGAGAATTTTATGAATTTACTTAATCAGGGAAGGAAACGTTAAGGGTTGTTAATTTTAAAAAAGGATGGTTAAATAACTGTTCTCTAAGCCGGACTTGCAGAGGAGAACAATATCCCGATCTCTTGGGAATTGACTGGATTTTTATAATTATTAAAAGGGTGGAATGAATATTGGGACAGGCGGGCAATGGGTTAAGAATTTAGTAAAGTCTTTTGTAACTGATTAAATGCCCGGACCCCACACCAGAGCCTTTATGGCAGTTTCATAGAAGTCTAGCATTATGGACAGAAAACAAACTCCTCAAAGGCATTTTTGATTATGGTTTTATTGTTGAACCTTTTCCATTTCAAGGTACAAATGTTTAAAATGTGACAGTTGGTTTGTAATAGAGATCTGAAGAGTATCATGGGAGAGAAGATTCTCATAGTGCAACTTGTTTATTTTTTGGTCTGTTGTTATTGACACATGTGGATTCCCTTCGTCACGAAGCAATAAAACTTCATCCACCTAGTCCGCTTACCCCGTAATATTTTGAGATGGGTGCAATATTTCTCTGCATTAATGGTTTCACCACATTTCAAGAATGAATAGTGAATAATACCACCAAACAGTCACAATTATCCGCTTTGGATGAATGGTAGACTTTAGCATATGTTTTGGGGCCTTATTGGCATGTTTCTCTTCCGATATAGCAGAGAAGTGCAAACTTCTAGTCAACTCTTCATAGCGAACCCACTTATAGCATTTCTTGACTTTACCAAGTGCTCGAAAAAGGCAGCAAACTGTCAAACAGTGGACGCCTAATTTCTCTGCCGTGTCTCTTACAATGTGGAGAGTCGATTTCACTAGTGTTCACAGCTCGTCATTGTCGAATGTCTGGTGTTAACTGTTCACATGGTACATTTTCATGAGCCATATCGCCTGATCGGAATCTTCAGAACCATTGCTGAATTGTTCTTTCATTAACCATGCAATTTCCAAATGCTTTGAGGATGTTTCTCGCAGTCTCTGCTGCATCTTGGTCATGTTTGAAAACAAAAAATATTTTCCTTACTTCCATTTTGTGTCTGCACGATCACACAAACTAGAACTAAAATGGTTACTTCCTCGTATGCACGGATATTTAACCTTCATTTTCCAAAGCACTAGCACCATCTAGCAGTATTTATTAATATGGTAATTAATTTATCCCGAAATACGACATTTCATATACAACACCCTCATAAATGGCCATAATATATTAATAAGTAACTATTGTACAAAATTAAATGCAATGTACAATTATTGCACACTTAATTTCTCTGCAATATCTCTTAAAATTTGGCGAGGGTCAGACTCCACTAGTGTTCAAATGACTGATTAAATAGTTTAAACAAATTCCTTTCATAAAGTATTGAGGTAGAGAAGGACCAATCTAACAAGCAAACATTCATGCTTCATAAATATGCCTTAGACAAATAAATGGAAGACAGGTTTCTGGAATAAGCTCATATTTTATTAAAATAAGTGTTTATTTTATATACATATATTTTAAAGACCTTAATATATTAAATATATAAAATTCATTAATCTTTTTAAATTTTATAGCATGTTTTTTTAACTGCTTTCATCTTCACCTGGAATAATTGAAATTAAAATTTCTTATAGAATAATTTACATAGAGACTAGGTTTCCTTTTTAAAAATGGTTATAACAACAAAACACCCCCATGGATTTAGGAAACAAATTCCATTGGAAACTTCGAACTTTAGAATTTAAAATAAAATAAAAAGTAGAAAAATTCTCCCCCCCTCCCCTTCTCTCATCATCATGTGAAGAAAATTCAACTCGAGAAAAATTGATTAAGATGGTCCCATCCCCAGAAATGATTCCTTTTTTCAATTTATGAAATTTTAAAGCACAACATGGAAGTTTTTTTAAAAAATAAAAACCAACTATGGTTTTTATGCAGAGGACACCTGAGGCAAATCCTCAGCCATTCTCATAGAAAATACAATGCTTATGTTCATACAAATCCCATTTAAGGAGCAGGACCAATACAGTCCTGGAAGGTTACTACCTAATCCCACATTTACATCAAGTGATGTAATGAATGCATAATTTCTGTTCGGCAAGTGCTGCTAATCCAGGAGACCTACAAATTTGTACATAGTAAACTTTTATAGTCAAAATAGATATTGGGGGGGGGGGGGGGGGGGGAAGCAAAAATTATCTTCATCTATAAGCCTTCTATTTTTTAATCTTTAACAGATCCAATATGCATGTAAGAATGAACCTATCTACGTAAATAAATAAATTTATGTAGATACAGACGAGAACGATCCAAACAAGAATCCTAAACTCGTCAAAGAAGCTTTATTTTGCATCTCATGGAGAGCAAAAGAACATCGTTGTCACGATTATCGATGCTGTTTGAATTATCTTCACTGTTGGATCAAGTTATTGTAGCAATTCAAATGTAAAAAGGAAATATTTAAAATATCACTGCAAATAAAAACAACAACAATAAAAAAGTTTAAGAGGGTTTCAAGTTCGTTATCAACTCTTGATAAGAATTAAAATTACAAAATGTGCGATGCTTGGGATGAGAGATTGAACAATTGGATAACCCTTTTAACTCCTTAATCACCGACATCATTATCACCATCACCGATAAGGTAAAGGAATTGAAAAGCAATGGCCAGAAGTCCAGTTCCAAAAAGATCACCAATGGCTGTAAGGTAAGGAATTGCTGAATTATCAGGATCAATTTCTTTTGTCCACATCCAATGAACCATCACAAATGCAATGTAGAGGAGAAGAAACACCTACATAAAAGAAATAATAATTCAAGAATTAACATTTTATCATTTTTCAAGACTATTCATATAACATAAAAATTTAGTGTTTCCAAATATAGAAACTCTAGCCAGTAAAAATCATAATATCGCTGCCATTTAACATTAAATAAAAAAAAAAAGTAACAATATCATTACCCCCCTTTTTTTTACGTTTGGCTAAAACATTCCATCCTAATCTAATCAAGAAATATAACTCTTTGCCAAAATATTAGAATAATAAAATTTTACGTTCTGAAAATAACTGAGTGAATTTTCGAACAAATACACTTAATGATTTTGCAACTACACTAAACAGAACTTTTTTTCAATGGCTCACATATATATCTAGAAAACCCCCAAAGCAAAGTGTATTTGTTCGAAAATTAATATCCAATTAAACCAATTGAAGGTGAAAAAATATCAGAATAATTTCCAGAACTTCCAATTAGGTAAGCAAGAGATTTCCATATCTTTTTAATGTTCAATATAAAAGGCATTACAACTTTTCGTAATAACATGGGTAGAAAATCGGAAATGGAAAAACTCAGGCAGAAGGTGCAAAAGTCATGATGTGCTCACACTGTTAATGTATCAAAAGGAGGATGCAACGTTTACAGGAAATCAGAAGAGATGTGCAAGAAAACGCAAGATCAGTGAAAAGCAGGATAGGCAACTGAAGAACACTAAAGAAATACAGTTTAAAAAGTACTAAATATATAAGAGGTCACGTGAAAAGGACCTGAAAAGAGTGGAAAAGGTGTTTTGCTTTTTTGGGGGAGGATATCCAATCGTTGGACTTCCAACGTCATTTAGTCTAAATTTTCGAGCATAAAAATAGAAGGTCTAAACAGAATACATGTATTATTATAATGAACAATTTTTGTTACTTATTTTTCTCACGCACCTCAGTTTCAATTGAGTCTGATACAGCGTACACGTTGAGTAAATGTTTTTGACGTCATAATCTTTTGTTCCGAGGCCTTCCGCCTAGCTGTTGGCTTGCCCCCTCCCTTGCGTTCGCGTCACTGGTAGTGCTGCATACAGTGTTTGTACAAGTCTTCAAACTTTGAACGCGTTTTTATATTAATTTCTCTTCAAGTTCCTTTTTGCGTGACCACTCACATATTCATTATGAGTAGAAAATATGTGAAGCAATCGTGTCAAGCAGAACTACAAACAAACAACTACATCATTTTGCATTTCAGTCCAGAGTTCCTAAAATTAAATCCCTGATGACTTTGAAGCAAAGTGGTGCAACGAATGAGTTACACTGCTTGACAATTGCTAAAGAACAGCAATATTTTTGTCAATAAATACTATCCCAAGAAATAAAGGTTACCAAAACTTCAGTAGACGTATTACAATAGTCGCATTCAATACCTCTCACTTATGGGAAAGTGACTGTCTTTGCTTTTGAAAAGGAAAGAAAATAGGTTTTCAATGTGAATGAAACCGGAAGTGAAAAGATCACTTTTGCTGCTTTTGTTACTTTTGCATCTAAAACTGCGTCAGCCATAAATAATAGCATGATGCACATATTGAAATCGTTTGAAAAATAGTAAGTGACTTATTGTGAAAAATGTTTTTCATTTTCTCCAAGGTTTTATTATTCCATAATTTATAACCAAAAAAATTTACAACGTTAAATACTTTACTTACGCCTTTAAATTACAAGTTTTATCGGTGGGCAATCATCGAAACGAGCGAAGCGGCGATTCAGTATGGCTACCACTAAACAGGAAGTTAGTAGCTGTAAAGCCAAAAAAGCAAGAAAAGTGACTTTTGAGACTTCGCTTTCCTGAAAATGACGTCACTGAAAGAGACTTAAGCAGGATAAGTGAGAAAAGCGAGAAAAGTAAAGAGGTTGTGAACGCGACTAGTGACTTTATGAACACAAAATGGCATGGAATTAAAGAAACGAACATAATGGCAAAAACAGAAGAGGTATCATGAAGCATCAATGAGTGACTAAAGAAAAATGTTGCTTGTTTGTCACCGGTTTGAAATGTGAGATGCTGAGTAGTGAGGTATTGCCTCCTCGAACTGCAATTTGCATGTTTTGCATCTGTTTGGGAGGCTTCCCACCAGACTGGTGAGAAGAGCAGTCGGGATCTTATCCCATTCTTCCTGTAACGCAATTGTCAGTTCCTGCAGCGTTCAGGGAGGGGGATTCCTTTGTGCCACATGTCTACCAAAAGCGTCCCAGGCATGTTCTATGGGATTGAGACCCAGGGAGTATGCGAGCCACTGAAAACTCTTGATATCCTCACTCAAGAACATCCGATACCATGTTCACCCTGTGTGAACGAGCATTGTCGTCCATGAACACAAAGTTTGAACCAACTGCTCCACGGAAAAGACGAACGTGATCCAGAAGAATCTCCCTGCAATACCGTGCTGACGTAACAGATCCTCCTGCAAAGATGTGAACGGGTGTTCTGGCATCTTGCATGATGCCCCCCACACCATGACTCCTTCACCAAACCGTTGCACTTCCCGAACATGTTGTTGGTGATAACGACTTCCCTTTTCACGCCAGATCAGTTGATGCCCAGAATCACTCTGCATGGACCACTCAGTTGAACCAAGACTCGTCGGAGAACATCACCATGGACCACTCCTGAACGCCCCAAGCACGATGCTCATTACACCACTCTAATCTCTTCTGTCAATAGAGCGGAGATAGTGGAATGCATTTGACAGTCTTCCGTGCATACAGCCCAAATCATTCAACCGACGGGCAATGGTTCTGGCAGAAACATAAGTGCCTGTGGCAGCGGCAACATCTGCGGCTATCGTGCGGGTGTCTGATTTCTTCCTCTTTTTGCTGAAAGGGCTATGCTATAGGTCCTCCCGAGCGGTTGTGCTGCTTCGACGACCACCCCCATGCACACGTAAAGCGGAATCTCTGGTGGCAGCAGCAATTTTCAAACGAGAAACAACACTTTTCACAATAACCATTGCTCGCGCAACTTCAGTTACACTTTGCCCTGCTTCAAACCGTCCAACAGCTCGTCCACGATCGTAACCACTCAAATAACATCTCTGCGGCATTCTGTTCTGCAGACAATATGTGATATAGGGACCGAAATTTTACAGCAATGTTCGCAAAACCCTAAGACAGAACTCCATTATAGAGCAAGACAATCGACAATCGAACAGTGAAGTGTACATTCGTTAGGATGGGACGAAAGCAGCGCTTTCACAAAGCTCATCTAACCAGAATAAACTCCAAAGGAAATACACTGACGTAGTCAAGAAGCCTAACCAACCCAAGCGGTCTTCCATATTATACAAAAAAGAAAGTAAGATTGAGCAAGAGGCATGCAAGCCTTTATATATACAGACCAGTGTTACAAGTTAAGCAATTAGCGTAAATAAATATAAGAACCAATAGGATATAAAGCAAGGGGGCCAATGAGTTCAAAAAGGATGTAATGGCCAGTAGAATAAAATAGAATAAATACAAAAATTTTTTGAAAAATACAAAAAAAAAATTGTACAGAGATGGTGCGCGTTTAACGCGAACCGAAAAGAGAACATATCCGGTTGTCCGAAGACAAGAGGATTTACATTTAAAAGGGTAAGAAATTTATAAAAGCAGAAGAAACACAAAATAAAGAAAAGATAACGAGAGAAAATCATAGTAGATCAGATAAAGAACTAATTATTGCGTACACATTAAAGTCCGTCTGGCAATTGAGAAGCAAGTGGGGGGTGGACCTCTTGGCCTTGAATATTTCGATCGCTTCAAGGGTAGCAATTTTTTCTGGTTAATTGCAGATGTGCAAGACAGACATAACCTCGTCTTGTGTCTTCAAAGTGTGTCCGGAATCTGCGAGATGGTTCGCATAGTGGGAGACATGGTCCCGTTTCTTATAAGATTCTAGGTGTTCTTTGAATCGCAATGCAAGATTGCGGGTCGATAATCCCACATAGAACATATCGCAAAACGCACAATTCAGGCGATAAACTCCGGACTGGGAATATTTGTCGGAGGTGATGGAGGTGGGCGGGTTCAGGGTGCGAGCAGCTGGGGTGGGAGTGCGAAATGATATTCGGAACTCCTGACGTCCCTTTGTTAAACTGTAAGGCCACCACCTGTTTAGTTAATAGGAACGGTATTACGATCCATCCTTCCACCGAAAGAATTTTTTATTTTTTTTTTTAAATTTAATTGTTTTCATTTTTTTTCTTTATAATGTGAGAAGCCTGTGCAAATTTATTTTATTTCTGAGGTAAATGAAATATTGCAAATATTAAATTATGCGTTAAATTAAAAAGTTTGTTTATTCAGTTGCAATTTATTACTGATGACGATTTAAATTTTCTTAAGAAACTAAAGCACATTTATATGCTTTATCAATGACATCTTGCATTTAAAGGCATACGAACGGCATTTTGTTAGAACAAGTGAGCGAGTGAGAAGCAGGGGGAAGAGACTGGGGAAGAATGAGAAGAAAGAACCTTGGCCGCTCTGCCCTTGAGTTGGTAGCTGTCACCTCTTCTTCGTGCGGTTGAGGTTGGGGAGGGTGCAGTTGACGCCGCGGGGCAGTTCATGTTGAATCGGCTGCATTCTTGAACACGAATGATTCTTGAACCAGTCGTTGATGGTGTCACACGGGAAGTTGAGATTCTTGAACACGGCCTTAGAAACAATCATCTCCTTCACATTTCAAACGACCTTTGAATCACGTGATCATGGAATCCTGTGATCCATGAGCAGTTGTCCACGAGTCACGTGATATTAGTTCAAATGAGAACAGTTTGCCCTAACAACTGCTGCATGACTAATGCCAACTTGTGCCGACGTCAACCTCAACTGTCGTTGACAATCATGAACACGCCCATGGTCGTCACTTTCCTCGCTATCCTGTCCGCCATCTTTGCGTCGTCGCTCTGCATTTCCATGTAACATCATTCTGTGACGACAAGACTGTTTTATGATCGCTTCTCATTACAGACAGCATTTTAGCGAAAATTAAGTTACTTTTTGTGTTAATGAATTTTAAAAAATGTTCTATCAGTTTTTTTACATTCTTATAATAAATTTGGATCAATTTAATCACATCATAACTGGATTTATTATAAAAAATGCTCATAATAAACGTGTAAAAAGGCAAAAAAAATACACAGCAGGGATTCAGATTGGAATTTTTTTCGTATTATAGGGCGTTCGTATTAATTATGCTCGTAATAAGTGGGTTATACTGTACTTGTAAATGAAGTCACTCGAACTATTGGACGCGACAAATAGGAATTGTTTAACACTTGCTGCGTTGACTTAGGAGTCATTCCTTTAACAACCGATAGAAATATATGCAAACCAGAAACTGTCATTTTACTTGGAAACTTGAATTAGAAGAGTATTGGAACTGCGACTTTCCTGTTCAGTGATCAAAAATCTATAAAGAATGGCTAACTTTTATTACTTTTTACAAATTGTTATTAGGCATAATGCCAATAAGCTATTGATTAAAGAAGGCCTAAAAGTTATTAGCTATTGATAACGTTAGGCCTAAAAGCAATTTGCTCTCTATAACAATTAGCTAAGAATAACAATACACACAACTCCTCTTAATAAGGCATTGCATACCGTATTTTAATTTTAATGTACCATAATGGTATCATTAAACACGTACCATGAACAAATTTCGACTATCTTGGAACTTATTTTTAAGAGCGGAAGAATGGAGCTACTTATTGTTTTCACAATGTCCGTCTGTCTGTCCGTCCATACCATTCATAATTTCCGCATTTTTTGAGGTAGAAGGTTGAAATTCGGAATGTAGCTTACTATGGGTATATGCACCTTCACTATTTAGTTTGGTTTTGATTGGCCCACTAGGGTCGAAGTTTCGGGAGCGGAAATTAGAGGGTACCAAAAGGTCTGCGCGTTATTATGCATAAAAGGGAGTGAAATTCGGTATGCAAATTCCTCTAAGCAAGATCAACATTACTATGAAGTTTGGGCCAAATTGTCCCAATGGAGTCGGAATTGTGGGGGTGGCAGTTACTGGGTCTTTAGAACTATGGCAACATATGGCATGTCATATATCATTCGATCGGAAATGAAGAGAAACGAAAGAAGATAGAGCTCTTTTACACTTTCTAAATACTACGTTCGAGAAAATCAATTTTTCCATTTAAAAAATTAGGAATGGAGGTAAAAAGTGAGAAAAAAAGGGTAAAAATAGATGGTCTCAGGGCTTCCGCTCTTTTCCTATATCTTCCTCAGGAGGATTAAGTTCTTGTTAATTAATTACTTATTATATTCATTCATGACACATCGACCTTTACAAGTTGTTTTAAGTATGACATAACATAGCATTAAAAATTTCTTCGAACTATAACTACCGACTGGCAAAAGCAGAATTCATTAATATTATATTTATTCATGGTCGTCATTGATGTATTACTTGCCACATCTTAGCACTGAAAATTCTAGGAGGGTATTCTTAGGAAATTTATTGAAAATTTCTAAAGCAATAAAGGCACATGCTTTTATACAGATTTCAGCTCTCTAATCTTCGAATTTGTCCGTGCATTGTCCCATATTTATTGATTGATTAAAGTTAAATTTGAATAAATTAATTCTTTTTCAAATTATCGTGTTAAATGAGAAGCTCTTTAGAAGAATTTCTTTTAGTTTCGTTAACTGCCAGCGATCTCCTCTTTCAATAACTAGTCCGTCATGTGCATCATGCACAGAAACAATCTCAAAAGTCGATATGAGAATGTGCAGAGCTGAAAGGAAGTACCTGCTCACACATTTTCTCCAATGCAAGGATGATTCATCTCTACCAACAATTATCTACACCCGCTCTTCCCAGTGAATCGCAATGCATTGTTGGAGTTGTTCTAATAGATGGACGGACAGACATCTGGACAAACCGATTACATAAGCACTTTTCTACGAAAATGTGCTAAAAAAATTAAATTTTAAAAAACTGCATCATGAAAAAATTCTGAGGATGAAAATTATCAGAATTTCAAAAAGTTTTAGTATCTTTCTACTTTTGAGGATCATTTGGCTAGAAGAAATGGTGTATCCATTGCCGCTGATTTCGTGTCATCATGACTAATGACACCGCCAGATGGCACGACAATCTAATGCGCCGACAATTACTCTATAATGCATGGGATTCAATGTAAGTTTAACAGCACGAACGCTTTAAAAATACTTGTTTAATAAAATAAAATAAGATTGTAAACTTGAAATAATATGCAAATAAAACTAATTAAATAAATTTCAAAGCAGTATTCGTTTTATTTATTATTTAATCGAATAGCTGTTGTTACAAAAAGTTAAGCGCAGAAGATAATTATATGGAAAAGTGTAATGGTTTTTAAATTAAAATGTTCTTTTTATATTTTACAATTTTTCATAATTTATAAATTTTGATTTTCTGTGATTTTATAAATTATGTTTTTTTACAGTAATATTGTTGATTCCTCATTTTGTTCTTAACTCATTTTTACTATCTAATTACAAAATCTATATAATCATTTATTATTGTGGTTAGTATTTTTATTATATTCATTTTATTAATTTTTCAAATAAAATCAAATATGCAATATTTTGTTGAGTACGTCTGAGCTTTAAAAGTTTACTTTTCTCACGTTTTCACTTTTTTTTCTTTGTTTAGCGTTTTTACTAGAAAGTGCAAGCACAGTTTTTCTCCTTAATCTGTGAGTGCAAGCACGTAGAACTTGGTGATGCTATTTGTTACTGCAGTGTTATGGAGATTGCATCCAACACGATTTATATGTATCACAGACAAACATTTTGCAATATCATTTAGCATATCTGAATGCAATTCTGTTTCACAGTGTGAATGCATCTTCCACTTTCAAAATCAAATCAAATAATTCGGCATTTTAATTCCACTCGTATCATTAGTAATAATCGTCCTAGGTTATATTATTGTTTTTTAAATTTTAATTTAGAGACACACAAGGAAACCGTAAAGCAAATGTAAACCAACCAAGAAATGAGAAAAATGGCTATTTGATTAAATAATAAATAAAACAATTACTGCTTTGAAATTCATTTAATTGGTTTATCTGCATATTATTTCAAGGTTACAATCTTATTTTATTTTATTTTATTAAACAAGCATTTTTTAAAGCGTTAATGCTGTTAAACTTACATTGAATGCCATGCATTATAAAGTATTGTCGGCGCATTAGATTGTCGTGCCAACTGGCGGTGTCATCAGTCATCATTACCTTCTCATGGCTGCATTTAGTATTCAATGGACACACTATTACTTCTAGCCACTGTAGCTTTAGCACAAAACTATACTCATGATAGCCACATTTAATTAGTTTCTGCTGATGCTGCTTGATGGCAATCACTTTACCATCAATACAAAACTGAATGTGCAAAGCACTGTCATGTTATCTGAAAATGCATTTGTTAAATATTATAATTAAATTAAGTGGTTACAAGTATCTACAGGTCATATGGCTGCACATTTGCATGATGGCTGCAATAGCTAAAATTGAGTAGAGAATTCTTTGGGCTGCGGCACATCCGGTGTAATACTCAATAGATATTCTCACAATACCTGTCTAAAGCTATGCGAACACGTAGCAATTTAGTCACGCGGTTGACTGAATTGCATTTGACTAAGTCAACGACAATCTCAGTCATGCGCGAAAAAGTGATCTCAAATCCTCAATCGTGGTCACACACACTTCACGCAAATTCTTGCAGCGCATGTGCAAGGAAAGTTAAAGTTAAATATTAAATTGCCTTGTAATATTTGTAAAAAAATAATTAAATTTTTTCTTTACTCACCTCTATAAAAGTGGATGAGAATTCTCTCTTTATTTAAATCCCACGTAACTGAAATCACGTTTCGTCGCCATGATCTCAGTGAAGACGTATTCTGTAACGCATTCTGATTGGTTGCTTTTGCTTGACTAAGTTGTCGTTGATCTAGTCAAACGAAATTTTGTACTGACTAGAGTCAACGGCGATTTCTTCGTTTCACCCAACTTAGTCAAACGAAAACGGTCACCGTTTACTAGATCAACTTGGCAAGGGTTTTCGTTGCCTAAATCGCTACATGTTCGCCTAGCTTAAGACCGTTCGTCTGATCCATGGAGGTAGGAATAAGAGGTTCACCTAGCTTATTCCTACCTCCATGGTCTGATCATTCCTGATCCTAACCATTGCAGAGAAGTATCTCTCAATCTTTGCATATTAAGCGGAGAATACTAGCATCCTTTTGAAAACATATATAACATTTGGAAACTAGGAACTGTACGAGAGAATTGTGTGTTAAATATATTGTGTGCCCAAATGAAAATAAAACTTTCACTGTTGCACCGTTGTATCTAATTGAAGTTGGTAAATATTAACGATGAGTCGGGTTTAAAAATTTTTGATTCGGTATCTGTTTTTAAGGAGGGAAAACTGCAGTTCTGGTTTTGGTGTCAGATTTTACCATCTACATAGGGTGTATCTGAAACCCCTGTCACAAACTTTTAGGGGAGATAGTATGGATGATTCTAAGCAAAAAAGTTCATATGAACAGAAATTGCAACGACGAAATCCCACGAATTTGAACGATAACTGAGATATGAACAGAAATAAAAATGCCGCAACTGAGATCAACAAGTTAATAATTCAATTTCTACAACATCTAGGATGATGAAATTTGGGAAATAATAGGGTACATAAAATTGTGTACACTTAAAATTTGAACGAATTCCAACATAAAATTATGTATACTGTTAAAATTTGAACGAATTCTAACCAGTAGTTTCCGAGTTACGCCCTCAACATCGTAACACGTGCTCACATGTGATTACTAACCACCACGTGTTACGATTTTGACTACGTAACTCGGAAACTACTGGTTGGAATTCGTTCAAATTTTAACAGTATACATAATTTTATGTACCCTATTATGCTCCCAAATTTCATCTTCCTAGATGTTGCAGAAAAGGAATTATTAACTTGTTGATCTTAGTGGTGGCATTTTTATTTCTGTTCATATCTCAGTTATCGTTCAAATTCGGACCCATGTTCATATGAACTTTTTTGCTTAGAATCATCCATACTACCTCCCCTAAAAGTTTGCGATAGGGTTTCAGATACACCCTGTATATTAATACGTGAACATCGAAATTAGGGAACATTTTTGGGCTATTTATTATAAAAGGAGGGGAATGAAACTTATTTCATTCAAAAGGTACTGTGCCACAGAAGCACAGAAAAAAAAAGTCTCTGCAACCACAATTAGCTGAGATATTAATTAAAAACTATACTGATAGGATGCTAATAGATACCGATAGATGGCGCCCTATGTCCAACAGTGAGAATTCTATTCAATTCGCGTGAGATTCATCGATTCAGTTGCAGCATGGTCTTTCTATCACCTGGTCTGTGCACGGCTATTGTTCTCTAGGTTAAAGTTTGGTCCGTAGACAATATTGTCCGCCAGATGGCGATAGCTGCGACTCTTCAGTAATTCTCCTTTAAATAACGTGTAAGGATTGAAATTAAACGAAATAAATTTAAAGTAGTAGACGTTTGATGAGTTCACAAATTTTAGTAAATATGTAAATAATGATTGAAATTTGAAATGTTGTCCAGTTTTTAGAAGAAAGGCTGATTTTCATTTGTAGATCTTCAATTCATATAATAACTTGTCAACATCTCACATTTCTTCTTCTTCTTTTCAGCCTAAACGAATTTAATCGTGTGACTGGTAAGTGGATAAAGAAAGTAAGCTTTTATTAATAACGGAAAAATACAAATGTCCACCCCCTAGGCGGGATTCGAACACGCGACCAAGCGACTCAGAAGACAGCATGCTAACTTCTTCGCCACCTAAGTAGTCTACATTTCATATTTCAACCACTTGCTGAATTCTTAAACAGATGCATTTTTTAAAGTTTAATTTATTTACTTTCCATCATTATAAATTATGTAAAGGAGCATTACCTCAAAAAATAAAATGTAAATAAAAATTAATTGATAAAAAATTTAATCGATGCTACAAAACTCTAATAATGTTATTACCATTAAACAAATAATTATTTAAAAAATTTTAAATTTTTATCAATTTAATGTTAATATATTTATAGTTACTGAATTATACTATTGTTTCTAAAAATTATTAATGTGTTTAAGGAAGAAAAAATAATTTTTCCATGGTTCCTGTAGGGTAAAACTGTGCTATTCCTCGGTAAGAGAAGAGCACTATAATAGAGTCGTTAATAATAATAATAATAATAATAAAAAAAAGAGCACTAAATCTATTACAGTGCTCTAGGTAAGAGTCGTTTTTAACGCCATCTATAGTGTGTCTTTGACAATAGCCCAACTGAATAGGACCTGTGCACAGACCAGGGGATAGATAAACCATGGTTGTAGTGAGAGATGTATTTCAATTCATCATTTACACAATTGGTTGAATTTCGAACACAGGCGATACTAGCAATGAGTAAAGTGGGTATATTTAGCGACTCATTTAGCAAATAATAGTGATGATTTGATGAATCAATTTGTTAACTTTTTAAAACAGAAAAAAAAAAGAAATTTTTTTT
>JAHWFO010029798.1:308568-366073 GCA_023313115.1 Rhysida immarginata
TATATATATAACCCCAATTTGATAGAAAATTTGAAAATTTTTAATTTGGATGACATTTTGATAAGACATTTACAAAAAAAACCCCCTAAAAATGCAATGTATTTTAAAATTTATTCATTTATTTATTTATAGATATTTATTGTGTTGAGGTGTAAATCAACCAAGAACTTATTTTAGCTAAAATTTTCTATATTTTTTCTTTCAACCAAACAGCAAATTTAAACTCGATCCGGATCGGGGTGTTTATATGCACATTAGTGGATTGACCTCTTTCCTGAGGCATGCTTCCCTGGTTTCAAACCACCTCTTTCGACTGGATTGAATTCGATCCGTATCGGGGTGTTGAAGCCTGTTTACATGCCACTTTTTTCAGGATTGACTTGAAACTGGTCTTTCGATCCGGGTCGAAAGTGTGCATGTAAACGAAGTTCTGTCAAGTGCATTAATACACACACCATTTTAATTATGGCAAAACAATGAGGTCTTAGTATGACTATGTGCGTTCAGTTTTTTTTCGTTTTTGCAGTTTATTTTCGATTTCTTATTTTTCAGCTTTAGGCGAGTAAAATATTTCACTTTGGTATCAAACTGTGAGATACATGTTTGGGTGGTTAACTTGTTTAACTTGTTAGTGTAAGTGAATCCCAATTTTATTCTCCTTCCTCGTTTGTTTCATAATAAGATTTATTATCTAATTAAATTGTGTCTATGCCTCATTGTCACATGCTTGTACAGTTCTATACACTAATGAATGGCCCTTAAGACAGTGCTGCCATATTTGACTAAATCAAACAGAAATAATTTTGGGAAATTGTTATACGGTGAGCAAGTATTAACGTAATGAAAATTAAAAAAAAAGCACATAACTGCTACCACAGAAGAAAGTACATAGAGATATAAATTGTACCGTTATATATTTATGCATGCATTGATGTACTGTAATACTGTATGTCAAAGAAAAGAGTGTGCGCTATAAGTTTCTTAGCAACACAGAATGGAAAATTTTTGTGGCAACAATGGTTATCAGGTCTTATATAGCACACTGCTCAAGAGGCTAATTCGAATACAAAGAGTTATAGTACAACTGTGAAACAGTAGTGAGTGCAAAATATGTGAAACGGTTTGAAGAAGTTTTCTTGTGTTCGCATACGAAAGGTCCGATTATGTTGCAAGCAGCTGACAAATGCTACATGAAAATATCAATGTATTTGTAAGGCAAAGCATTTTGAAGACCACAAAAATGGGGAGGACCTACCGGAATAGGCATAACAAGAAAGACCACTAAACAACAAGACAAACAGGTCATAGAGACCTTCATGAAGAATCCACAAATGACCTTGCAGGAAGGACAGGAAAGACTGAGACATAAAGGGACTAAGTTGTCTCTGGAGACAATAAGAGGTCGTTTGCAGGAAAAAAACACAAAATCAGTACAGGTGAAAATGAACCAAGAAACTGTGTACTCAACTGTCAATCACCAAAAGCAACGGAACCACAGATCCACAATACATAATTTTTATTGCCTCAGATGTACATTTCGGAATCTACGATCCCTTCTTCAGCGAGTGACTCACTAATGAAGGCATCATAGACCCCGAAATGTACATCTGAGGCATTAAAACTTAAGTATTGTGGATTTTTCGTGTCGTTGCATTGCTGGTTGACAAAATTACTAATATGCAAGTGCCACTATGGTGAGGTACAGTGAAGATACCTCTCCTATCTGAAAATCATGTGAAGACATGTCTCCAATGAGCACAGGAAAATATGGATTGTGATTGGTGCAATGTTGTTTTCTCAGTGAATCCTCGTTTTGCTAATGTGATTCCTCACGTTAAGCATGGTCATCCCCCCACCGACAGAACTTTGCACTGTACTGTTAAGCATCCTCTAATGGTCCATGACTTGGTTGCTTCTCAAAAAATGAATTTGGAAATTTGTGCATCTTTACTGGAAACCTCAAAATATTGAAAAAGTGTAGTATGAAAAGTGAAAAAGTGTGGTATGAAAATATTTTGGTGGATTGTGTGTTTTTGTTTTTTTTTTGTTCTACACGTTCTCACTTTAACTGATCTTGATTTTTCCTTGATAACACTGGTCGGCAAAGAAAAAAAAAGTCGGGAGCATGAACTTTGTCATGTGATTTTAATTGACTTTAGTGTGCTGAATCCAAAGCTGTCTACAGATTGATTCTATCACGTCTAGTTTTCGAGAAATTCTTATTTAAATAAAGAACTAATATTGACATATTAAATACGTATTTATTATGAAAAAAGTACAAAACTCTTACGCATGACATACTTCTATGGTATAAATTAAAATCTTAAATAAATTAAAATACTAATATAACATAAAAAAATAACTATTTGGTAAATCGCTTTCTTTTATAAGTTTTATCTGTTGTTTCACGATTGATTTCCCAGCAGAAATCAGCTAACATTGCTGAGGACCACTTGCAACTGTATCTTTTTTCCATGTGCGCAATATCTTGGTGATACCTCTCACCATGCTCATCAGACACGGCACCAAGATTTTCTGGGAAAAAATCTAACTGCGAATCCAAGAAGTGTATTTTTAATGACATGTTGCATCCGAGTTCTTGATATGAAGAAAGAAGTTCTTGTACCAGTTCTTTGTAATTTGCAGCCCTTATATTTCCAAGAAAATTGTTACATATTTTTTTCATAAGCTACCCATGCTCTTTTTTCTTTATTGACCAACTCTGTTCACAAATACCGCTGTCAGTATCGAGATGTAAACAATTGTAATGAAAACAAAAATTGCTTATAGCATCAAAACTAGACGTGCTAGATAAATTCTGATTACATATTTGGATTTAGCGCGTCGATATGTATCAACTCCACATATACATTGTTTTGCTCATATTTTGATGCCGACCAGTGTAATGGGTTTGATACCAAGTGACTGATACAGACTCTGTTAACTTTTATTCGATACTGCCGATACCGATGTAACCGAAATACTCAATACTCTCTTTACAGTATCAGGTATCGGTTCAACACTACTTTGGAGAAGTCAAATAAATTAGTAATGTATTGAAAAATTTATCGTTCGACACTTCCATAAAATATTAATTAGCTTCCAAAAAGGCCTCACCTTCTATCAAATAACTTTTTGTTTCAATTTGTTCATTTTTTAATCTAATAAGCAAAGATGCTGGCCAAAGATACCTTTAAAATCATTTTGTTCGCAACCTAGCACATACAAAGATGCCAGAAGCATTGTATTTATATCTTACAATTCCTGTATATTGGGTGACTGTAGTGCCAGCTACATATCATCAAAGCTCCAATAGTAAGTGGAGTTTGTCTTCTCATTTTCCAGAAATAAACATTTTTAAACTTATAGCACACACTCTTTTCTTATACAGACTGTAAATATTCAGTGGAATTTTACAAAACTTTCTTGGACAATTTCAGGAGATGAATGCAGTGACTATTGAAAAGTTTTACTGGTCGAAATATTATTTCATTTTTCACCTTTAATGTTACAAATAACTTAATGTGACGTTTATATTGTTCAATTATTATCAATAAACAGTGGCAAGATGGGAAAATGTTTTGTAGTAAATGAAACGTGTCGCTGTTACATTTTCGGTGAATGGTTGTGGACATCTTGTTTTAGAGAATTCCCTTTCACATTAGCTTTTGGAGACGGAAAACTGAGAGAGGAAAAAAATAGCAAATTCATGTACAGGGTGAGTCAAAAGTCGCAGTACACCCTGTTTTTTCGAATACCTTCCAGGAATTGGGAAATCTGAATATTCCAGTAAAGTATGGGTGAGGTGGTCTATCTTTTACGATATGTACTGAACATAACCGCCATCTTGAAATCGGCCATCTTGAATCTAAGTCAATTTTTTTAAATGGAAAGGGGGCCGTGTGAAATATCAAATAACATCAGCATTTTCTGACAATTTCATTCCTGTAAACAGATTTGAATTAGCAGTTATGGATCAAAAGTAACAACACATTTTGTTTCATTTTGTAGCAGGTAACTGAAGATGGCTTTGACCATGGAGGAGAGAATTGAGATCAATTTAATGTCTGGAGAACGAAGTTTCCATGTCATAGCTGCAGATTTTAACAACCGGCACCCAGAAAGACCTCCAATTCACACAACACTGTCAGGTGCTTAATTAAGAAATTCCGAGAAATTGGGACTGTGTTGACAAGGTACGGAGTGGCCGTCCAATAAGTGCTACTGACGAGAAAACCTCAACAATGGTTTTGGCATCCTTCGTCAAGAGCCCACAACGCAGCACACGACGTTTGTCAGCATAATGTGGAATCAGCCAGTCATCGATCGTACGAAACATTCATGCTCATCAATGGCATCCATTCAAGATTCAGATACTCCAGCACCTAGCAGAGGATGACCCAGACAAACTTATGCAGTTTTGCACGTGGGCCCAAGGGCAACATCGACAAGATCCCTTGTTCAGTGATGAGGCAAACTTTTATATCAGTGGATTGGCCGACATGGTGCTGGGGAATGGTCACCTAGATCACCTGATCTCACACTACTTGACTTTTATCTGTCGGTCATTTAAAGCAACTCGTGTATGCAGAGAAACTCAGAAAGAGACACCATATCCAGCAACGCATTGAAGAAGCGTGTGCCAGCATTTCTGCAGAAATCCTTCTGCGAGTGCATGACAATTGGATTCAGCACCTTCAAATGTGCTTTGGCCAAGAGGGACACCATGTTGAACACATTAAATGACTGTCCTTTATGGAGAACAGTCCAGCTTGTAGTTCCAAACAAAATGTGTTGTAACTTTTGAACCGCAACTGCTACTTAAAATCTGTTTGCAGCAATGAAATTGTCAAAAAATGCTGATGTTATTTGATATATCACACGACCCCCTTTTCATTTAAAAAAATTGACTTAGATTCAAGATGGCCGATTTCAAGATGGCGGCCATGTTCGGTACATACCGTAAAAGATAGACCACCTCACCCATACCTTACTGGAATATTCAGATTTCCCAATTCCTGCAAGGATTTCGAAAAAACAGGGTGTTGACTCACCCTGTACTATACAGAGTGAGTTTTAATTAACCTACAATGTTTAACTTGAATAACTTCTATCTTTCTATTATTTCTATTTTGGGGTCATATGAAAGATTTGGTTCACAAGAAGAAGCTAACATATCTTATTAGCCTCAAAATATCCATAACTGATCCATTTGCAAGCATTAATCAAGAAACTCTTGAATATGTAACTGACAACTTTGTGACTAGGTTGAGCTATTGTGTCACCTCTGAAGGTTATCACTTTGAAAACGTTGTACATTAAATTCCTTTTCCACATTATTTTCAATAAAAAAATTTTGTAGTGCTATCTGCAGCTACTCAAAGAGTTATTTGAGGTAAACTTTTGTGGGTTAATTAAAAACCACCCTGTATATTATACAGGGTCGTGTCACATTATTATGATCACCCCCTACGTTTGTCTTCGGGGTTGCCCAGCTGAGGAACTATGTATGTCACGCGTTGGGAATTGGTTAGATGACTATATAAGGTTGCTTTCCACTATGTTAAAAACATATCACTCATTGCTGCAATGGGTAAGAAACGTGGTTTATCAGATCTGGAAAAGGGGATGATAATCGGCTTTCGGGCCAAGGGTGGCAGTATCTCGGAAACCGCGAAGTTTATGAACTGTTCACGTGCTGCTGTAGTTAAAGTGTACCGTGACTGGGAAAATGGGACCGTTCAGAATAAACGGTATGGGAACTGTGGAGCACTGCGTGCCATTGATGAGAGAGGTGAATGTCGGCTGCGAAGGTGTGTGTAGGCCAACCAAAGAGCTACAGTGGACCAACTTATCACTGAAACCAACGAGGGTGCTACCAGACATGTCTCTAAAACCATAGTACAGAGGACTCTGTTACATATGGGCCTCTGCAGCAGATGGATGTTCAGTGCACCCATGCTGACGAAGGTTCATCGCCAAAAACGGCTTCAATTTGCCCAACAGTACAGAAACTGGTCCACTTCTGACTGCAAAAAGGTTGCCTTCTCCGATGAGTCACAATTTCTGCTCCACACAAGTGACTGCTGTTGGCAGGTGCGGCGAGAAACCTCCGAGAACAAGCTTCCTGCAACCACTGCTCGACGAATCCAGGCTGGTGGTGGCAGCGTCAATGTGTGAGGAGTGTTCTTATGGCGTTGTCGGGGCCCACTGATACCTGTGGAAGGTACTCTCACCGATTCGGTTAATTATCCATAATTGCAGATCAGGTACACCCATTCATGGCGACTGTCTTCCCAGAGGGAGATGGCACGTTCTAGCAAGACAATGCGACGTGTCATACGGCTGCAATTGCTCAGAGGGAGGTTTGAGGAACACGACCATGAGTTCCAAGTACTACTCTGGCCCCCTAATTCCCCAGACCTCAACCCAATTGAGAACCTTTGGGATCACCTCGATCGTCTTATGCGTGCTATGGAACAACCACCCGTACCCTTCAGCACGCACAAGACTGTATGGTAAAAGCTACCAGTATGCTTTACAATCTGTATGGCATACGCTACCAGTAGAACCACCTACCAAAATCTGTCCATGCCATTAAAGGTGGTTATTCGGGATATTAGCTGGTGGTCATAAAAATGTGACTAGACTTATATACTGTATAATGTGCTGTACTGCACCATTTGCAATTTAAATACAGGGTGATTTTAAAGTCACTATACATTTTGGTGAAAACATTAACGAATTTCAAGGCTCGCTTTGGCCCCCGTAATGCTTGGAGTTTTGCCAGCCGGATTTTTGCCAAGGATTCAAATGAAAAGGCAATCCGTCTTACATCTGTCCAGGACTTTGATAGAGTCTGTTAATCCATTTTTGTTATAAAATTGTGTGCTTTTAGGCTATGTAATTCGGTTTATACTACTTACTATTTATGGATACTATTTCTTAAGTTGCATTTTTGCTAATTATTGTCCATTAGTTTTTAGCCAGTGACACCTAAATTATCTTGATATTATCTATGAATCTTTATTGTTGTTGACTTACAGTTTCATTTTAAAAATTTTTACATTTATTTTTTCTACGGATAAGTTTAAATTGTGATTTAAGGTTAAACTAAAGTTAAATATAGTTTATATCTATAGGATTATAGATTTGGATGTTATACATACAAGATTGCTACAATCAGCAGGCTTGGTTGTTTTGTATTACCGGCAGCTAAATTGTAATTTGTTATAAATATTTAATTCAATCTAGGCCTGTTGTTGTATTGCTTTGTTTACTTTTTTTGCGAGCATATCTCCGACACCTGTATTAATTGCTGACGATACATTATGTTGTAATTCATCTATTTGTTTTATTTAACTTATTTTTTGCTTTTTATCTCTAATTTTATTTATATTTATTTTATTCCCTCTCACTTTCTCTCGCCATCTTCAATACTTATTTCATTGATTCTACTCTTTGTTGTTAAAGGTTTTTTTTCTGATTCAGTTGATATCCAAATAAATTTCTTTCTCTTAAGTGCTTATTTATCAGCACTTGATATTTTCTAGAAAGATTTCTTTTTATTATTATCTCTGGATGATAATTGCATGTATCTTCATTTTCTCTTAGGTAAATTGTATTTTACTATAGTTACTTGGATCATAATATTAGATTATTTAGGACAACCTTTCAGTACCGATCGCTATCGAGTCTCTTAACTTATTAATCAGTGAAAAGAGTATTCATTATTCTCACGATATTTTCTCTATATTTTACCTAAACCTGCGGAGTATTAAAGCTAATTTTTCTACTACGTTACCAACTCTTGGATGTATTGATCTTAGACTCACTTTAATTATCTTCAGAGAAACATGGTGTTATAATCATTGTAAACTTCCCATAATTCCTGATTACAGTGTCACTTCAATTAATCGTACGACTAAATGTGGAGGAGGAACTTGTATATACCTTGCAAAACCTTATCGCTTTACAATAATTCCTAAGTTTACACAAGTTACTGAAACCTTTGAAATTCTTACTTTATGGGTGAATGCAAAATTTGTTGTAATTTCAATCTATCGTCCTCCTTCAGGTAACTTTTCTTCTTTTTGTTCGTTAATTTCTTCATTACTTCTTGATCCGTTAATAACCAATAACACCCTAGTTTTGCTGGGTGATTTTAATATCAATTTTAATAAACCTTCTTTTTTACTTAATAAACTTTTAGATCCCATTCTTAGATCAGGTCTAATTCCTACTTCTAATTCATTTTCCCACTATTCAACCCAATTTGGTTCCTATTCAGCTATTGATTTATGTTTTACTAACTTTCCTTCAATTTTATTTAGTAACACTCTAGATGTTGCCACATCTGATCATTTTCCTCTCTTTACTATTTTTTATACGACCATCTCCCATAAGCCTGACTCTAATTCACTCCTATATATTCGAATTATTTCTCCATTTCGTATTGCGATTTTTAATTCGTATTTAACTTTGACCGACTGGTCATCTTTATTGCCAACTACTGACGATATCAATCATTTATTTAATCTTTTTTTCAATCACTTTCAAGGAGGGTATAACCGTTATTTTACTTTAATAGATATCAAAAAACCCGTGATAAATATTGCAATTAAAAAACCCTGGATTACACCTGGTATTCTCAGATCGATTAAAAAGAAAAATGCTATTTATCGGAAATTAAGACGTAACCCTACTCCCATTATATTACGGCATTTTAAAAATTATTCTAATTATCTAAAAAACTTGCTAAACAACGCTAAGTGTCAATACTTTGATATTCTTTTTAAACAATTATAGTCTAGTAAAGCTAAAAGGGGACGGTTAAATTCACTATTAAAATGATCTTGTCAATCTTTTACCCCTTTGCAACAACAGGATCAAATCAATGTTGCTTCTCTTGCTGATTTCTTACAGGTTCTTCTTCCTCCCACCTCATTTTATTCAACGTCTACTTTATCTTCTTATTATCCCTTTGATGTTCCAGTAAATCCTCCCTCTCTCTATGCAATCCCTACTTCCCCTGAGGAAGTGATTGATATTATCATTCAGTCAAAGTCCTCTTCTGTTCCAGATTCGTTGGGTTTTCGATCAGAAGTGGTCATTGCTGTAAAACAGGCTATTGCTTGGCCTTTAGCATTTTTATTCAACAATTCTCTATCTTCTGGAGTTTATCCTTCAATTTTAAAGATAACTCGAGTTACTCCCATATTTAAGAAGGGCGACCCAACGCAGTATTCTAATTAACGGCCTATTTCTGCTTTAACAATATTTGCTAAAATTTTTGAAAAAATATTTTACAAGCGTCTCTCTAATTTTGTTTATTCATATAATATCTTAAATTCTCAACAACAAGGTTTCGTTCCTAACCATAATATTGAACCCGCGTGTTTTGAATTAACGAAATACACCGCGTCAGAAATGGCGGCTAATAAATTAGTTTCGGCAATTTTCATTGATTACTCTAAAGCCTTCGATAATATTCCAATCTCTCTTCTTCTTCATAAATTGTCTGTAATATATAATATTCGAGGCCCGCCCTTAGCTTGGCTAACCGAACTACTTACTAATAGGAAATACTTCCTAGCCTATTCTGGCCAACATTCTAGTACTTGATCAGGAATACAGGGGTTCCCCAGGGCTCTATACACTCACCTCTTTTATTTAACTTATTTATCAATGACCTTCCGTTTATTTTCCCGTCCATTAAGCTAATTCTTTATGCAGATGATCTTACTTTTTTACTTTTGAACTCTAATGTTACTAATCTCTTGTCAGAACTCAATACTAATTTATTAAAATTAAAACATTGGAATGACATTAACTCTTTAACTGTAAATACTGATAAATCAAAATTAATGTTCTTCTATCAAAAAGATAAGCAACGAATTCCAGTAGCCCCGTCAGTTTACTGTGAGAATCGATTAATTGCGACCACTACCTCTTATAGATATCTTGGTCTTTTAATATCACATGATTTAACGTGGAAACTTCATATCGATGCAGTATTAATTAAACTAAATATGAAATTGGGTATGATCTCTAGATTGAACTACCTTCCAAATAACATATTATTACTTCTATATTACTCATGGATACACTCATCCCTATGTTACGGAAATATTTTCTGGGGATCGACCACTTCCTATAATATGACTTATTTTTAAGCTGCAAAAATGGTTCCTGCGTATATTATTAAAAGTTCCCAAATCTGTCTCTGTCTCTGATCAATTTCCTACATTCCGTATTCTTACGATTTATCGGATCCAGATTTGCTCTTTTATTTATAAGACCACAAACTCGTTACTATCGATATCCACCCCTATTGTTATTCAAATTCATCATGAACGACATAATTATTCCACGCTTTACGAGGCTGAAATATGTTTGCCATTATAACTATTGCAATAGATGCGTTTCTCACATAGGTGTAAAAATCTGGACTTCATTACCCCATACAGTTCGACTGGCTGCCACATACGGGGAATTTAGAAGATTACTTAAGCATTCATTTTTTTAAAAAATCATTTATACTACATATGAATTCAACGAGTGTTGTTTGGTATAATGTCCTAGTGATTGTTATATAATTATTACTGTTTTAATTATACGACTTTTACTTAATTGTTAACTGGAATGTACTATTGTTTATGACTGAGAAATGTATTTTTCATATAGATTCATGCTGTTTTTGATTATCAAAAATTTCAATTTGGTTTTGTTTAACTCACCTTATAATACATTATAACTTGTTTTTTTATAAAGGTGCTGGTGCCTGCTGGGACCTAACTCGTCGGTCTTTCACCATACTGGCCCCAGGTGGGCACCACTATCACTACTATTACTATTACCATTATTATTATTGTTGTTATTATTATTGTTGTTATTGTCATTAATTTTACTATAATTACTTCACTGTTGTATTTTTACTAACTAACTAAATAAATAAATTTCATTTATTTGCACACCCAAACACACCCAAAGTGAATGTGTGGTTGGGGGTTACAGGGTCAAAGCTCTATGGACCCTTCATGTTTGCCGAGGGGACTATCAATGGTACTGTGTACCTCAACATGTTGGAGCAATTCCTGGAGCCACAGTTGCGAGATGATGGCATTTACGATACTGTTGTGTTCAAACAGGATGGGATACCACCCCATTTTACCAACATCATTCTGGACTACCTGACTCGTGCATTCCCAGGCAGATGGCTTCGTCAGGGCACGCCAAGGCTGTGGGCTCCACAGTCCCCAGATTTTATCCCCATGGATTTCTTAGCGTGGGGTTTTATCAAGGCCAAGTTGTACCAAGTCAAGATTACGCACCATTGCACAGCTGAAACAACGGATTACAGCCGCGGTGGAGGACATTACATCGGCTATGTTGCGCAATGTTTTCCGAGACACGGTGGAACGCTAGGAGCTGTGCCAGGATGTGCAAGGGGACACATTGAAATGTACTAAGAAGGTGTCCTCGTATGATATCTGGCTGATGCATACTGTAATTGCTGCAATAAAATGGATATTTCACCAAAATGTACAGTGACTTTATAATCACCCTGTATTATATGCTAGTTTTATACAGTATACACTAGTTTTTTTGTTTGAAATTCGTCAGATCAAAATTTGTTTGAATATCCCTCCCCCCATATCGTACTTACAGTAACCTCTTGCATAAGGCGATCCCCCCAAATTTAGGTCATAATTTTTTGCATTATAGTAGAATAAATAAAGTATTTTTAAGCCACTTACTTTTTCCAAAAAATGTAGACAAAGGATTGATGCAGGTTTTGATTGATGAAATAGAGACAATGCCCATTGCAGACTCCTGATGCAGTGAAGTTGAGATCCTACTAGCCTGAACAGCAACAAGATTCCCTCCAACACCTTTTATTTTTTTAGAAACAAGTATCAAATTCATGATCATCATGCTTTTACTAGAGAAGTAATGTCAAAACATTTGAAAGCATTTTTCACTTTACCATTGATTACAGGCTGAAATACTGCAATTCCCTTAAATATAGCTACAGTATAATCCAAGATTAAGCCACCAATGCTAGAAAAACAAATTATGCTTACTTAAATAATTATTTATATTTTTATATACATTTTCACTTCTTTAATAGAGTGATACATTTACAAGTAAAAATCTAATTACTGTTAATAACTAATCCTGCCAGTTTCCTTAAAAATACCATTTAAATCAATTTAATCATTTGGAAAATATAAGGAACATAAAATCCTACCTGCTGATACCCATCGCAATGATAACTGGCATCCAACCAGTGTAAAGTATATCAGCAGTGTATTTGCTTCGTTTGGCAATAAAGGCCCATAATGGTGTGAGAAGCAAGAAAGACACAATGATTGTTGGTGCCAACCATATCTGCTTGCCTGACAAAAGATAAATGTTAAAAGCAATGTGCAAGACAATCTAATTTCAACTGCCCTTAAAACTAAGTGCTATTATTTTAACTCTCCAGTTTAAAATTTTAAAATTTACTAACTTAAAAACATAATTTACTGTATTTTATACGGTCACTAAAAGTTCAATTTAAATTTAAAAATTTTTAAATTTTGTATATGGATGAGGAATCACAAGGAATGTTTAACTAAAAAATATTACCAATTGCATTGAAAAGTAGAGTTGAAATGCCAGAAAGAAGTGCCAATGTTGTCAAATCCCCTAGACTGGCAGCAATTGGAGTAGCAACATTGTCAGGGTTAACATTACAACGACGTGACAGGACAACAACACCAACCATGATACATCCTGAAAGCAAAACATTACTTAGATCATCACCACTAAAGAATACTTTGTAGAATTATTCAACAGCACTTCAACCAAGTGCATAACAGAACACTTACCAAGAACAAAGCTCGCAAGGAAGGCAGTGACAAGGCTGCTAGCACAGAGAAGAAGGGCATGATCAAGAATAAAACTTCCTTCAGGAATCCAACCAAAGATGACTGCTGCCACTGATGCCAAAAACCCAACAACTGTTGCTTGACACTATGATGGGATGATAAACAACAACCATTTCAGATTAGAACTTGTAACAATTACTATCATACTAATCAATTAGCTTGATAATCCGATTTATTAACCCCAGTCCGCATTCCACAAGTCGGAAAATTCCACGTTAGCAATTTTTCCCTGAAACCCACGATGGCGGACAATGACTTCTGGTAGGGGAATTTTGTTAACAAAAACATACTGTGTTATTCTAATGTAATACGCATCTTGTATAATGCGATTCCACTTTCAGAACCCAAAAAACAGTGAAAATTTTATCCTCTTGCATAATGTGATCCCCATTTTTGACTTGTCGCAAGAAATAATATACGCGATAATATACAGTAAAAACCTCTTTATTTTTTACAATTTTAAATATGTACACTTTTATTATTTATTTCATGCCTTTTAAATGGGTATGAAACATGATCGGAAAAAATCCAGTAGGACAAAATGTAACTACGTATTTTGAAGTGTTCATCTATTAAAGGCTTTTGGTCTTGTAGTCTTGTATTATTAAATAAAATCAATAAACATTAATGAGGCAGATCTACATTTAAACAAATTTCATTTATGATTTTATTTAACACGAGATAATTTTAATACAACACTAAATAATATAAAAAGGGTTCATCGGGATTTCATAAGAAGTTATTTTCGTATTAGCTTTTGGGGACGGCGAATTCAAATAAAAAGTAAATTAATATATACTGAACTGTACATTGTATGGCGTGTCTAAAAACTCCGACTGGTCGCCAAAAGGTCGGCACCAGTTTGCTTCAGTTTCTTCCTTCATGGATAACGCGGTCGTGATCATTCTGCTTCAAAATGGCGTCGCAGCAGGGTTCTTTATCATTAAAGTTTGTATGATTTAAAATTGTGTACATACATAAATTTTCTTCACCCGTCTTTTCTTTTTCGTGTTCATTCCTTGTTTCTTGATGATGCACAATATGTATTTCGCCATCTCCTTTCTCCAAAATATATTTATTAGGTATCGGGCACTCGGAACACTTTAATTTTCTACTTTCATCCACTATTTTGATTCTACTCACCGAGGCAACCGACGCCGACCGGCATTGGACTCCGGTCGCGATTAGCAAGACCGGTCGTGTTATGAAAACGCTCATCTCGACAGGTCGTTACTTTATAAATTGAGGGTCGTCTAAATCGGGAGAAAATTTAAAATGAATAAAGCCAGCTACATATGCCTGAATCGTTCCCGCGTTGATCGCACATAGTCAAAATATCAAGTCAGTCACTGGTACGTAACCAGCACGTGTTATGATGTTGAGTGCGTAACTCGGAAACTACAATATTATATACAACAGGTACAAAAAACTCCGTGAGCGTATTCTACATAAAAAACTGAGACGAAAATGCTGAATACAATTTTTGTTTTAGAACGTTCATTTTTGAGTTATGGGTCATCAAAGATAGCGAATTTGCCCTAATTTTGCATACAATTCATTTTTAAACTTGACTTAAATAGTGTCAATTTTTGCTGTATGGCTATTCTGTATGGAACCAATTCTCTTCCAAACGTTGCTTTTAATTCACTGATTGTTGCCCATTTTGCACGAAACTCATTCGTTTACCACTTGTTCAGTGTAGTTTCATCGATTATTGTTGTTTTAATTGTTATGCCGCTAATCGTTACTTAGAAAAAATGGAATTAAGTAAAGCAGATTATTAGTTTTGTACGGCAAGTGCAATAGAAGTGCAAATGCTACAGCTCACGTTTGGGCAGACCGGTTCCCTGTTTGCCCGAGAATTTCAATAAATGTTGTGCTACATTTAATTCACCGTGTACGTACAGAAGGGGTGATAATGCCAATTAATTGCGGTGGACGGCCAAGACAAATTAATGTTCGAAACGAAGAACTTATTGCGCGTTGCATCGAAGAAGACCCAACTTTAAGTGTATGCAAATCTGGAACCGAACTCAACATTTCCAAATCAAGAAAATTAATTTATATCCGTACCGCTAAGCGAAAGTTCAAAATTTACAACCTACGGATTATGAACATGTTTGTTTTGTACATAGCTTCTAAATAAACAAGCAGAGGATGGAAAATTTGTGCACAACATTTTACTGGAATGAATGTCATTTCACCAATGAAGGTTGCTTCAACCAACATAATTCAAGGTATTGGGCATCAGAGAATCCGCACGTTACCCACCGTCATAACTTTCAAAGTAAATTTGGAATAAGTTTATGGGCTGGAGTTCACGGGAGTTCAGTTGTAAGTAAAAAATAAGAGTTTCCACTATTTTCTATGACTTTTGAAGTGAAACTTCTTATGCGGCATGGGACTGAAATGCTTAGAATGAAACGCTTTTCGCTATACGGAAGTGACGTAGTTCCAACAATCCAACCTTCATTGTTTCCAGCCAACGGAAAACACTGATTGTTAACATCTGGGATGGAGCGTGACCACCGAGAGAGAAGGCCTTCGATTTGAAATGTAATACACTGTTACATAATCATAGATAGTGCAAATTCAGAGATTATTATTATTATTATTGTTTGGGGAAGCCAAATTCGGATCAAGTCTAGAAGCCAATCCCAGAGGCGGACCCAAAAGAAGGCCAACCCGAAGGGACTCAAATGCAAGGAAGGGAGAGTAACGAACTCGTGGGAGTATTGATGTTTGGGTGTAGGAATTTCCTTACTATGTGACAGGTGATTAGAATTGTGGCTTTCTGTAAGGTTTTGTATAAGTGTGAGTTTAAATTTAGTGTTGACAGGCTTTTGTGTAGCGAGTGTGGAAAAACCCCAGTGGCAGAAAGAACGATAGGAACAATGTGTACTCTGTTAACTCCCCAAAGGCGTTTTATTTCGTGTGCAAGATCCGTATATTTAGTGCTTTTGTCCGTGTATGTCTTTTGTAAATTGTGTGTGTTGTGGATGGAGATATCAACTATGTAAGTCACTTTGTTTTGCTTATCTACTAGTGTAATGTCTGGTCTGTTATGAGGGATAGTTTTGTCATTTATTATAGCTCTGTCAAAATATAGTTTATGAGTGGTATTCTCTAAGACAGTGTCGGGGATATATTTATAGTATGGAGTGTGAATGTCCCTTAGCTTGTGTATCTTAGCTACCTGGTTATGTCTGTGTAAATAATCTATCTGCGTGAGTATTTTGCAACTGGATATGACGTATTGGATGGTTTCCTCTGCGATATGGCATTTCCTGCAAGACCCATCAGTCGAATCTTTGATAATGTTTTTTCTGTAGCTTTCAGTGAGAATAACCTGGTTTTTTATGGCAATCATGGTTCCTTCAGTTTCCCCAAAGAGACTCCCTTCACTCAACCAAAAGTTCAACGCTTTTTTGTCGACGTTCGGCTGGTAGAAGTCAGAAGGATGTCTACAGTGGAATTGCTTTCCCAGCCATGATTGAAGTTTAGTGCATGTTGTAGAAATGTTATGGGTGTTCTGCATGCTGTTCAGATTCAAAGGTGTGTATTTTGTATTAGCCATGCAGACTGCTTTGTGTAATGTTGATGTGTGTTGTTTAGATTAAAAGAATTCTCTGAGTGACTGGGTCTGTTTCTGGTGTAGATCTATTATGTCAATAAGAACTCTGCCTCCCTCTGAACGAGGCAGGGTGAGTCTTTCAATAGCTGTGTGTGGATGGTGCTTTGTAAGCAGTTTACATTGTTTCCTTTCAAGTCCCTCAAGATCTGTATGTGTCCACTGTATGACTCCAAAGGAGTAGGAGAGTATTGGCATGGCATAAGTATTGATGGCCTTTATTAAATTTCTGGAATTTAAAAGCGTTTTAAGTATTGTCTCCAGCCTATGAAGATATTGTTTAAACAGTGTATTCTTTATGTGATTGTGCTCCAGAAGCTTGGCTTGCTTAAATCCTAGATATTTGTAAAATTCGTCATTTTCCATAGCAGCAATGTGATCTGGTTCATCTAATGTGAAGCCCCCTTCCCTGAGTACTCCATTTTCAATGTGAATGGTTTTGCATTCGTCCAACCCATATTGCATGTGTACGTCTCTTAAAAAAGTTTGTGTAATGTCAAGTAATTGGTGCAACTGTGTTTGTGTGGAGGCGTAGATTTTCATGTCGTCCATGTAGAGTAAGTGTGAAAGCGTGTAGTGGCAGCTTTTATTATGTTTACTCGTGTAGCTGTAAGTTGTGCTGTTCAGTCTGTTTGAAAGTGCATTAAGTGCAAGACAAAACCAGAGTGGGCTCAGTGAGTCACCCTGGAAGATGCTCCGATTTATCTGTATTTTGTCAGTCGTGATGATTTCACTGTTGAGTGTGAGGTGTAGCATAGTTCTCCAATGCAGCATTGTACTTTCTAAAAATGTGTTAAGTATGGGGTTTATTTTATGTAATCGTAATTTACATAAAAGCCATGAGTGTGGGACACTATCAAAGGCCTTTTTGTAATCAATGTAGGCTGTATGGAGGTGTCGATGTTTATTGTAAGTTTGCCGTGGAACCACACTGTCTATTAGGAGTTGCTCCTTACAACCCATGTGATTTCTACGGCATCCCTTTTGTTGCTCAGTGAGAATGTTGTTTGTGTCTATGTGTGTATAAATTTTGTTTGCGATACAGGCAGTTATTATTTTGTAAAGTGTAGGCAGGCATATGATAGGTCTATATTGTGTGAGATCTGTAGGGTTATGTGACTTTGGTACCATGTATGTTATTCCTTGTGTGAGGAAATGTGGTAATGTCTGTGGTGTTTGCATAATGTTGGAGATCTGTTTTGCAAGGATCAGATGCAAACAGGTAAAGCGCTTATACCAGAAGTTCTGAATCCTATCTACCCCTGGAGCACTCCAATTGTGATTATGTTTAATGACTTTTGAGAGTTCATCTGCAGTTATGTCAGTATAAGGCATGTTTGATAGTGTGGATGCTAATTGCTCATCTACCCTGATCCAGCTAGCTTCCCTATTAAGTTCAACTGAGACAGACCAAAGAGACGACCAATAATGTTGGAGTTCTGTTTGTGTTGGTAGATCAGTGTTTTGAGTGTGTGTATAATCTGTGTTTGGCTGCTTATAGAATGTCTTCTCGTTGTTTGCGAATAACTGCTTCTGCTGTCTGCACTGAATGCATGTTTTGTATCTCTTCAGGCGTTGTGTTTTTGCAGCTAACTTTTGTTTTAATGTGTCCATATATTCTGTAATGTGTTGATTGTGCTGCTTATGTCTGGTGTGTGTTTTAATTTTCTTAAATAACTGTCTGAGGAGTTTGTTCTGCTTTGATGAAGTGTTGTTTTTAGTGAACTGTGTAGGTCTACCTAACTGCTTGCGGATTTCGTCAATCTCAGACTCAATCCGCTTTTTCCATTTAGGTTTCTGTTGAGAATATAATTTTTGTGTGTGTTTATGGATTGGTTTCCTATCCAGTGTGGATATAACTGTAAGAGCCCCAGTGTAAATAAGTCGGTGTATGTATTCTAAAGATAGATTTTCCTCAATGTACTGTGGTAAGATATATGTGTTCATGTAAGATAAAATTTCCCGTTTTGCTGTTTATGTTTATTTTAGGTATAACTGGTCTTTGTGTGGGATCTGTTCCCATGTAAACTCTAAGGTATCTTTGTAGGGTGTCATTTAATGTTTCAATAAGTTTGGTATTCATGTTGTGTTGTGGATAAATATCATCGTGGAGTTCATTGTTGTGTGTGCTCTCCAAGGAAGATACACCTGTTGATAACAGCAAGGTAAGTAATGTTTCTAATAATATTGCATGTGCTAAAAGTTTAGAGTCTATGGATATAACTGAAAATAGTGACTGCTCGACAAACGGTGGCTATAAGAGAAGTCACTCTGATGGAATCGATGAAAAATTGGATAGCAGTCCCTGGATTGGTGTTGCTAATAAAAAATTCAGAAAAGGCTCAAGGATCGATAACCTAAAGACCGTCTCCAGAGTAAACGAAGAAGTCCTCAGCGCGTCTAGAATGAGGAATCCGAAGAATGTACAAGGTCGCTCGGCTAATAAAGACCATAGGATCACAAAGAGGTATGTACCGCCAAATATCGTGCGGACTCATGGCGTCCCGTTTAAGATGATTTTAACTGAGCTCGAGAAGCATGTTCCAGTGGAAAAGATCACCGTTCATACGGGCAGAGCTGAAACCGTCAAAGTTAAATGTGAAGATGAAGAAACACACAACAGGTTAGTCTCTGGAATTAAGTCTGATAATATTTTAAAAATTCAGCATCATCAACTGAAGTCGGAGAAGGTCTTGAAATACGTAATTCGTAATGTGGATGTTACGTATGACCTCGATAACTTCCAAGACGACTTAAAAAGAGCCAACTACTTCCTGGAAAAAGTTATTCGCTTGAGGAAAGCCAAAGGATCCATTGATATACCGATGGTTTTGGTTCTACTCCCGAACACCGAACACAACCAGTCATTGAAAAACATAACACGTATTGGGCCGCTGGCAGTTTCAGTGCAGGCCTTTCGAGGGAACAAGAAGCCACTACAGTGTTACAACTGCCTGCGCTTCGGACACGTATCCATGGGCTGCACGGAAGATCCTCGTTGTAATAAATGTGCTGAGGGGCACCAGTCAAGAGACTGCCCCAACATCAAAGGACAAGACCCCCCAAAGTCCATCAGATGTGGTGGACAGCACAAATCAAGCTACACGAAATGTCCAAAATACCCCCAGGTTCAAAGGATGTCTAGTTCTAAAGGGACAGCAGGCAAATCCTATGCTGCCGCTGTGTCTACACCGGAAGATAAAGGCCTCAACATCAACGACCTACCAGGTATGTATAAACAATTAGGACGTATCTTTCATCTGTTTTCTAATCTAGGCAAAAGTTACCCAGAGTTGAGTGGGCTCCTTACGACCAACTAATTTTAGTATGGCTGCACAACGTTATACTGTAATCAACTAAGGTGAACTTCGGTGCGTGATATGGAACGCTAGGGGCATTCCCCGAAAGCGTATTGAGTTTCACAACTTTCTGATAAAGCAAGAAATCAACGTTGCTTTCCTCTGTGAAACTCACCTCAAACCAAGCCAAGACTTCAAGCTACCTGGCTATTGTGTGTACCGTAAGGATCGAATGGCTTCAAATGCTGAGAATTACAACGACATGATTCTCTATAGGTACATACAAGCTAGAGATGATATCATCGCTGCTGGACCTGTGAAGGACACCTACTGCTGCGACCACTCCCCTAGTAGTGACGTTTTGGACATCTCGCTCTTGAAGGGTTTCTTCAAATCGTACAATATCTTCACGATTGATGACCTTTCTTCTGACCACAACCCTGTGGCGTTGAACTTTGACAATGTTGACATAAATTTCCAAGAGGAACTCGTACATCATCAAGACTGGAAGTTCTACAAAGATATTCTTGAGGACTATGGCTACCATCCCGACGTTGCTTACTGTACAGAGGACATCGATCAACTTGTTAGTGCCATAGAAGCTAGTAAGTATCCATCAAAGAATAAACCTTCTCATCGAATCCAACTCACTCCTGGAATCCAACGCCTAATTGCTGAAAGAAACAAGACCCGTAGACTATGGCAACGCTATCGTGAACCTTGGCTCAAAACCAAGTACAACAGGTTAGTGCGAAGAGTTCAAGAGGAGATAAAAGAGCTTCGCGACAATAGATGGAATGAAAAACTCAAAAGCTTGTCGGCTCGCGACAATTCTATTTAGAGTATGGACAGAGCTTTACAGAAGAAGAAGGTTACGCTATCTCCACTCTGTACACCACAAGGTGACTATGTACAAACTGATCAGGACAAGGTCCAAGTCATTGCAGATTCACTGGAAATGCAGTTTTTTACTCCTACCAACGATAGGCCCGGGAGCCAAATCATGTCTCAGCGTGTGGAAGAAGGTATTGTCAATTTTGATGAAGTCCCACAGCATTTAACGAAGAACAACATCGAGGCTGGAGAGGTCGCAACTGAAAAAGAAGAAGACTCCAGGAAGAGACAAGGTGAGTAGTAACGCCCTTATAAATCTCCCGAAGAACTTTATTGACTATCTCACTAATATCATTAACGTCAATGATACAGAAGATAAAGACTCACGACAGTAAACTTGTGAATGGAATACTGAAGAACTCATTGAATATGAACTGGCATACGAACTATCGTAAACCGAGGCACGTTCTTGACGTCAATTTTGAAGATATTAGCAATGTCTCTTTCCCGGACTACTGGAAGATGAGATAATCTTCTTTCTCCTTGTGTTTTTTATTTCGTTTGTATTTTGTTTCTGACAATCGTCAATCTTATTTTCTTTTTTGTATAATATGGAAGACCGCTTGGGTTGGTTAGGCTTCTTGACTACCTCAGTGTATTTCATTTGGAGTTTATTCTGGTTGGATGAGCTTTGTGAAAGCGCTGCTTTCGTCCCATCCTAACAAATGTACACTTCACTGTTCGATTGTCGATTGTCAGAAGATAGCAACGATAAGCCCGAGAGCCAAATCATGTCTCAACGTGTGGAAGAAGGTATTGTCAACTTTGATGTAGTCCCGCAGCATTTAACGAAGAACAGCATCGAGGCTGGAGAGGTCGCCACCATCATAAGTAAACTGTAAAAGAAGAAGGCTCCAGGAAGCGACAAGGTGAGTAATAACGCCCTTATAAATCTCCCGAAGAACTTTATTGACTTTCTCACTAATATCATTAACGTCTGCTGGAAATTTTCTTACTTCCCTGTGGCTTGGAAGCAATCTATTGTGTTGAGTATTCCCAAGCAGGGGCAAAATCCTGCAATTCCGGCGAGTTACCTACCTATTAGCCTGCTACCCACGATGTCCAAAGTGTCCAAAACGATTCTCGTCAGATTCAAAGACCAAAGGTTAGCAAATAACCTTTTTCGTGAAGAGCAGTTTGGTTTTCGTGCTGCCTACTCTTGTCCAATGCAGATATGGAGGCTCGTTGAAGACCTAAACACCCCCCTGAACCTCTCCAGGTACTGTGGGGTGGTATTTCTCGATGTCAGTAAAGCTTTTGACCAGGTGTGGCATGAGGGCCTTGTCTACAAAATGATCAGAGACAGGTTCCCTGCCGATTTGATTTTGTTGGTGAAATCCTTTCTTGACGGCAGATCCTATCAAGCCAAAGTTGGTGAAAATTTTTCCACGCCCCGTGTTGTAAAGGCCGGTGTCCCTCAGGGTTCTGTCCTCGGGCCTGTGCTATTTAATTACTTTGTACATGATTTCCCGAAACCCGATAATTGTAATCTGTATTTTTATGCGGATGATACTGCCATTATGACATGGGCACACCAGCCAGCTCATGTTATCACTCGGCTGCAGTGCGCCTTGAAGCAGTTCAAAGACTGGTTTAACTGCTGGAAGTTGAACCTTAACGTCGGAAAGTGCAAGGCTTTGTACCTCAATAGGAAGCTCAAGCGTCCCCCAGATTCTCTTGTTCTGTTCAATAAGAAACTGGACTGGGTGGATAACTACAAGTATCTGGGAGTTATCATTGACTCAAGACTCTCATGGAATTGGCATATGTCCTATGCTCTGAACAAAGCGAAGAGGGCTAAGTACAGTATCATAGCTCTCATGGGTCGCCCTCAGCATTGACAGCGCCCTCAGCATTGACAACAAGCTACTTCTGTACAAATCGATTATCCGGACCATAAAACCAGATGGAGTGAACTACAGTCATTCCAGAATGTTACCCTGAGGACCATTGTTCAGCTGGACAGAAGGACGGTGAAAAACCAATCCATCCACATGGATTTAAACATGGCCCATATCGGAAAGTATATACAGGATCTCCTTTTGATTATGATACAGAAGATGAAGACTCAAGACAATAAACTTGTGAATGGAATACTGAAGAACTCATTGAATATGAACCGGCATACGAAGTATCGTAACCGAGGCACGTTCTTGACGTCAATTTTGAAGATATTAGCAACGTCTCTTTCCCGGACTACTGGAAGATGTGATAATCTTCTTTCTCCTTGTGTTTTTTATTTCGTTTGTTTTTTTTGTTTCTGAGAATGGTCAATCTTATTTTCTTTTTTGTATAATATCGAAGGCCACTTGGGTTGGTTAGGCTTCTTGACTACCTCAGTGTATTTCATTTGGAGTTTATTTTGGTTGGATGAGTTTTGTGAAAGCGCTGCTTTCGTCTCATCCTAACAAATGTACACTTCACTGTTCGATTGTCGATTGCCGGAAGATAGCAGTTCACTCATTTGAATCATTCTATTGAAACAGTTTCTAGATTGCATTATTGCCACTTCTAGTTCAACTTGTTCATGGTTTCCATCTCGCACATCATACATGTAAAAATAATTTGGAAACCCCGCTCCCCTAGATACCCCGCACCGCCCTTCCGCAGATGTAAAAAGTGTATAACCTGCGGGGTATATTCGCGAAAATACGTTAAGTAGATTTTTGGTAAAGTTCCTAATAAATAACTTGAAGAAAGCATATGATGACTCTATTAAATCAACCATCATTCCGCAGGAAATGACTATTAAATCAACAATCGCTGAGCCTCGAATTTTACGGATAATCTTCGCTTCGGAACAATCAAATGTTTTATTCAAATTATTTTTATAATAATTTTAAACTCAATTTTATCGATGAAGGCAAAGAGATGGAGAGTCGGTCTTAGAGACATTCCTATTCCTATCTGAATCTGAAGTCAAATTCAAAATATTCGAAAAAAAAAAATGGCGACATCAAACAACCGACTGCGCAACTCCAGTAACACGGTTCTTCACCGCTTTGCATTATTTTAATAAAATTGCCTTTGTTGTGAGGTGCTATGTGGTATTTTCACGGTATTTTTTATTTTTTGCCATTTTGCAGATGTATATGCCAGATTTGATTCCAGTTGCTGTCGTTTACGAGCTCGAAAATTTCGTGTGTGTCCTATATACTTTTTAGCTTCAGTTTTCTTTTTTTGTTTTCTTTGAAATTGCTTCTTCAGTTCGTTTTCGAGCTCTATACGCTCTCATGCGTTCTGCAACTGTTGTTTTGGTGCCGAACTCTCCTTTGATTCACATAACTACAGTCCTAATAATAATAATAATAATAATAATAATAATAATAAAAACCCTTGTGTGGTCCTACATCCACATTGGGCGAGGGGGGCAACATCTTAGGGAGATGGCCCTGGTAAACAGGTCTGAACTGCTCTACCCTTAGATTAATCTTGAGGGTCCAGATGACCCAGTAGGGCTGATGAGCTGATTACATCGGCCAAGGGCCTGCTGATGATGGAGATGGCTAACAGGACCACCCATTTATTGGTGATCACTATGTTTAGTACTAGTGCGTTATCTGATACCGGCTCGGACGTCATCCGGGTTACCAAGGTCCGCGCTCGTGGGTTAGGCAGAGGCTCACGTTCGAAAAATATGTCGCAATCTCCCAGGGTCACTGTTGGCGAAAGCAGCACCAGCCCCTGTTCGGCTACTGTAATGCCACAACCTGTCCCTAGTGTTTCAAGAGCTTCTTTACCTTCGACCACTAAGGCAGGGAAGCCACGCCAACGCATGAAATGAACCAATGACATAAACCATTTTATCATGTGAGCCTATTATGCAGTCACTAAATTGGAAAATGACACTACAGGTTACAGACAACGTTTATATAACACTTTCAAAGAGACATATCCTCACATCAGTCACTGAACAATGCATTGCAGATCAGCGTCGCACAATTGTTATGAACAATTTAATACCCTTACCCACGCTACATAAAATAAAAGCAAGAAGTTGCACAACAGCTACAAGAACACGAGTCATCTACAAAAATCGACACTCAACACACAGATTCAAACACTAACATTGACATCACTAATGAACTTGTAGAACACACTCCACGAAGATATTCATCCACAACACAAGATGAATACCAAACTTATTGAAACATTAAGTGACACCCTACAAAGATTCCTTAGAGCTTACACGGAAACAGATCCCACACAAAGACCAGGTATACCTATAATAAACAAATAGCAAAACGGGAATTTTATCTTACATGAACACATATATCTTACCACAGTACATTGAAGAAAATCTATCTTTAGAATACATACACCTACTTATTTACACTGGGACTCTTACAGTTATATCCACACTGGGCAGGAAACCAATCCACAAACACACAAATATTATACACTGAACAGATATCTAAATAGCAAAAGAAGATTGAGTCTGAGATTGACGAAATTCGCAAGCAGTTAGGTAGACTTACACAGCTCACTAAAAACAACACTTCATCACAGCAGCGCAAACACCTCAGACAGTTATTTAAGAAAATTAAAACACACACCATACATGAGCAGCACAATCAACACATTACAGAATATATGGACATATTAAAACAAAAGTTAGCTGCAAAAACACAACGCCTGAAGAGATACAAAATGTGCACTCAGTGCAAACAGCAGAACCAGTTATTCGCAAACAACGAGAAGACATTCTATAAGCAGCTAAACAATGATTATACACACACACAAAACACTGATCTGCCAACAAAAACAGCACTCCAACATTATTTGTCGTCTCTTTGGTCTGTCTCAGTTGAACATAATAGGGAAGCTAGCTGGATCAGGGAAGAGGAGCAATTAGCATCCACACTATCAAACATGCCTTATACTGACATAACAGCAGATGAACTCTCACAAGTCATTAAACGTACTCACAATTGTAGATAGGATTCAGAACTTCTGGTATAAGCAGTTAACCTGTTTGCATCTGATCCTTGCAAAACAGATCTCCAACACTTTGCAAGCACCACCGACATTACCACATTTCCTCACACAAGGAATAACATACATGATACCAAAGTCACATAACACTACAGATCCCACACAATATAGACCTATTATATGCCTGCGTACACTTTACAAAATAATAACTGCCTGTATCGCAAACAAAATTTATACACACATAGACACAAACAACATTCTCACTGAGCAACGAAAGGGATGCCGTAGAAATCACATGGGCTGTAAGGAGCAACTCCTAATAGACAGTGTGGTCCTACGGCAAATTCACAATAGACATCGACACCTCCATGCAGCTTACATTGATTATGTCCCACACTCATGGCTTTTATATACATTACGATTATATAAAATAAACCCTATACTTATCACATTTTTTGAAAGTACAATGCTGCATTGGAGAACTACGCTACACCTCACACTCAACAGTGAAACCATCACGACTGATAAAATACAGGTAAATCGGGGCATCTTCTAGGGTGACTCACTGAGCCCACTCTGGTTTTGTCTTGCACTTAATGCACTTTCAAACAGACTGGACAGCACAACTTACGGCTACATTATTAAACACAATAAAAGCTGCAATACACGCTCTCACACATACTCTACATGGACGACATGAAAATCTACGCCTCCACACAAACACAATTGCACCAATTACTTGACATTACACAAACTTTCTTAAAAGACGTACACATGCAATTTGGGTTGGACAAATGCAAAACCATTCACATTGAAAATGGAGTACTCAGGGAAGGGGGCTTCACATTAGATGAACCAGATCACATTGCTGCTATGGAAAATGACGAATTTTACAAATATCTAGGATTTAGGGAAGCCAAGCTTCTGGAGCACAAACTCAAAAAGAATACACCTACTAAACAATATCTTCATAGGCTAGAGACAATACTTAAAACGCATTTAAATTCCAGAAATTTAATCAAGGCTATCAATACTTATGCCACGCCAATACTCTCCTACTCCTTTGGAGTCATACAGTGGACACACACAGATCTTGAGAGACTTGAAAGGAAACATGTAAACTGTTTACAAAGCACAGAAAGCACCATCCACACGCAGCTATTGAAAGACTCACCCTGCCTCGTTCAGAGGAAGGCAGAGGTCTTATTGACATAATAGATCTACACCAGAAATCGACCCAGTCACTCCGAGAATTCTTTTACTCTAAACAACACACATCAACATTACACAAAGCAGTCTGCATGGCTGATACAAAATACACACCTCTGAATCTGAACAGCATGCAGAACACCCATAACATTCCTACAACATGCACTAAACTTCAATCATGGCTCAGAAAGCAACTCCACGGTAGACATCCTTCTGACCTCAAGCAGCCGCACGTCAACAAAAAAGCGTCGAACTTTTGAGTGAAGGGAGTCTCTTTGGGGAAACTGAAGGAACAATGATTGCCATAAAAGACCAGGTTATTAACACTAAAAGCTACAGAAAACATATTATCAAAGATTCGACTGATGGTAAAGGTAACGTGTCGGTCATCAAGGCCGATAAAGCTAACGTGTCGGACATCGTTTACTGTTCCATTTACATAGATAAAGTCAATGATTTCATCGCCGCCAACAATTCTGCCACCCTCCTTTCCTACCCCACCTTTAAGTATCACAAATCCATTATTTCCGTCGTCAACAAATCCCCACGCTTCAGATACCTCCGACGCCTCATCCCACCTAACCCTCGCCCACCCAACCTTAACGCCCTAGTCAAGATTTATGAGCCTAACATGCCTATACGCCCCATCGTTAACTATTCCCCAGCTCCTGCCCACCTCGTTCCCAAATCCCTTTCCACCTTCCTCTTTAACCTGAAAATCCTCCCTAATACTTACAATGTATGCATTTCCCTAACCCTTACTGAGTCCCTTTCTTCCACCCACACTGATGAGCATCTCTCCCTTATGTCCCTTGACATCACCAACTTATACACTAACATCCCTGTCACCCCCACCCTTTCTATCCTACAGCATCTCTTACTTGCTGCGTCTTTCCCTAAACCCGATACTATTGACCTACTAGCTATCCTCTCTGTAATTTCTTCGCAGAACTATTTCTCCTTAAACAAGTCCTACTATTCCCAACCCACAGGGCTAGGAATGGGGTTCTCACTCAGCAGTTTTCTGTCTGAGGTATTCCTACAGCACCTGGAATTAACATACATTATCCCCCTCCTTAATAATCCCTCTGTCATCGCGTATTTCCGATATGTCGATAACATCCTCGTCCTCTTTGACTCCTGGTCCACTACCCCCACTAATATTGTTAACACTTTTAACTCCTTTCCCCACATATCCAATTTACTTTTGAACTAGAAACTAACCGATCCATTCCTTCCCTTGATATCCTCATCACCAACAACCCCCACACTAATCGCCTCTCCTTTTCAGTCTTCCGTAAACCGACCACATCCTCCAACTTAATACACCATTCCTCCTCACAGCCCCCCACTCACAAACAGGCCTCATTAAGATTCCTAATTGACCGTGCCCTGAAGCTCCTTCTCAGCCCCCTATCCAGATCATCCGAACAAATTTCTGTATCCATTTCATTATTGATGGCTCTCCTCTCCTCCATTGTATTCTACCAGAGCCAATAACAGTTTATTTTAGATGTACATCTAATTTTAAAGATATTCTGACCCATGACTGTCGCTAAACCAGGTGCTTCTACTAAGGGCTGTTTCCCTTGTAATGAAATGACATGGCATTTGCCATTTCCTTAACCCTACCACCTCCATTTCCAGCGGTACTTCCTCCTTTACCCTCAAGATTAACCAGAGGCTGACCTGCACTTCTCACAACATTATATATCTCTTACAATACAAAGTTTGTCACAAGCAGTATGTTGGAGAATCTGGTAATACCATATATACCAGATTCACCAAGCCATATTCGACATCCTTAACAATGTTGACATCCCTGCAGCTAAACACTTTAATTCCCCTGGTCACTCCTTACAGGACGTTAGTCTTTATATCTTGTGCAACAACTTCCATAACAAAAAATAGAAAGAAAACTATTTGAGTCTTTTCTTATTTGGAAATTTAATTCCCTAACCCCTTATGGCATTAATCTTAGCAAAGGCACCATTCCTTCATTACCTTTCCCTTATTCTTCTTCCACTCCAGCTATTCCCTAATATGTTTGAAGCCTTTCTAAAGTTTCTGCCTTATCAGATTGTCAAAATTTTCCTTTTTCTTTATTAATGTTCAATTTTTATTAATATTTCCTCTTTTTTCAAAATTTTCGCTTTATTCTTTATCTTTTGTGTTCATTTTTATTGTTTGGTCCTATTTTGTTTTTTTGTTCTTGGGTGCCCTTTTAACTGGAGTTCTTACATGAGGATTCGACTACATCATCAATCTGTTTATTTATTTATTTATTTATTTATTTAAGAATAGCTCATGAATGTTCCCTGAAGGTTTTATCCTATGCCATACCTCAGCTGTACAAATTATTGATGAAAAATAGGAAATAATTCTGTGGTCAGCCAAAGGTTCCTGGTTTGAATACAGGCTGTGGACTTTTCTTTCCTATTTTTCATCATATATTTGGGGTACCGTAATCCAAGACATATCCTTTATGTCAATTTTAAGGACGCTAATAATGTCATCTTCCTAAATTACTGGGTTTCATAGATTTTTCGTGTGTGTAGCTTTATTAAGTGATATATTTCCAGCTCAGACAATCGTCAATCAAATTTCCCTCCATCAAGATGAGGTAATTTTCTTCTTTGGTGATGACCTTTGTGGGTACATCAGGCTACTTTTCTAATTCAGTGTATTTACTTATTTATTTATTTTGATTTCTCACTTCTGATTCGTATGTGCTATTGTATCACATTTTTCTCACTGCCCTTTTTTATCATTTCCCATTTGTCCTCTTTCTTGTCCTAACCCAGAACATCTTCATTTTATTTCCAGGCTTTCCACTGGTTCCCTTTGTTCCCCCTTGCCAATATGCTCTTTCTCCCTCCTATGCTGTCTATATACAGGGTGATTCAGAAGTCATTGTACAAACTTCTAGGGAAGTTGTAATTCTGTTAGGTAATTCTAAAAGGAACAATGTTTTCCTGTGCCATTTTTGCCATTAAGCCCTCCTGTGGGAGATAAACGCCACTAAAAGGTGGGGTTGCTCTCCCTGGAGGGTGGCTGCCTGAAGATCCTAAGCCTGCTACTGTCAACACCTCCTAGAAAGAAACCCAAATGTCATACATTTAGGACTTATTATTGGTAGAAATACTATTAACAATGGTCAAAATATGATAATGTAACAATGCAAAATCAGTGAATTTGTTGATAATACATTTACTGTTAAAGTTCATACATCATTTCCAAGGAAACAGAATATGTTTTGGCAATATTATTGAAACATCTTTTACTGCATCCCATGGAGCATCACAGAGCAGGTGGATACGTTTCTCATCTACGGAGAAGCAAGGTGCAGTGGGCGTGCTGCTGCACGCCTGTATCGAGAGCGTTTTTCCACAGCGACATGTACCACAGCACACCATCTTTGCCCATAATGTACAATATCCGAGGGAGACTGGAACCATCAATGTCCATAGACCAGATGCACGTCGCCCATGAACTGCTCGGACAGACCTACTGGAAGACCAGGTGCTTGAAGAGATTGGTGATAATCCATCCACCAGTACATGAGCTGTGGCAGCAGTTACGAACACATCGCAGAGCACTGTTTGGTGAATACTGCATGACAATGACATGCATCCGTTCCAGTGTCAAAAGATTCATGACCTGTTGCCAGATGACCACCCACCACATGTTGCTTTCTCGCAGTGGTTCCTGCAACAGCATGATGCCAATCATGAGTTCAGCAAGTACATCCTCTTCAAAACACACAATGCTTATGAGTGGTCCTTAGTAAATCTGCATGTGACAATATGTCGCAGCTACCATAACCGTTTTGGAGTGAACGTTTGGGCAGGGATTCTAGGAGGCTATTTGATTGGGCCATACATTTAAACAATAAAAGCCAGAAACTGTGGACACCAGTATACTAATTAAAGGAACACTGAAAACACTAATCCACATGATAATTTTTATTGACTCAGATGTACATTTCGGAAACCAAATTTCCTTCATCAGTGAGCGATTATCAACAAGAGAGACGACGAATATATAAGATACAGGAACCAATCAAATAAAATACAAATATAAAGCATAATACAAAACTAACACCAACAACAAATTACAAAATATTTCTAACCATAGTAAACAAATAAAATAGCACAACCAATCAGAACATCCTTCATAGCAAGAGCAATAAAAACAAGAAAACACCACCCCCCCACAAACACACACAAACTAAAAAAGCCACTCCGCTTAAAAGAGGCTCTCACAAGAGGCTCCGCTTAAAAGAGACATTCAATTATTCTGGACCAAAAACACTCCACTTAAACAATTGTTCTGATTGGTTGTGCTAGTTTATTTGTTTACTATGGTTAGAAATATTTTGTAATTCGTTGTTGGTTTTAGCTTTGTGTTATGCTTTATATTTGTATTTCATTTGATTGAGTTCCTGTATCTTATATATTCGTCGTCTCTCTTGTTGATAATCACTCACTGATGAAGGAAATTTGATTTATAAAATGTACATCTGAGTCAATAAAAATTATCATGTGGATTAGCGTTTTCAGTGTTCCTTTAATTTGGGCCATATAATGTATGTTCCCAACTGTACTGTAATGAGGTCAACACTACCGCGGTTTCTACTCAACATACTTCCAGATCTTCTGGAGGACGTTCCTCTTGCTGTCTGCAGAAACATGTGATACATCCATGATGGTGCTCCTGCTCACTACTACTGTGCCGCTTGTGATGTTTTGGATGCCCAGTTTCCTAGACTATGGATTGGACGAAGTGGACTGGTATTGTGGCCAGCCAGATCTCCCGAAGAGGGCTTGATTTCTTTCTATGCGGCCATATGGAGAGTATCTCGTAACACAGATCACAGTTGCTGCAGGAGCCATAAGCGATGACCCTAATGTGCTTGCAAATGTTTGGAAATCAATGCTTCTAAGCTGTCGTATGTGCGTGGAACAACAGGGTCGACACTTTGAACACTTGCTGTAAACCCATTTTCGATGAAATGTGCAGCACCATACTGTACACTGTGCTATGTAGTGTGTAGAGTACAGTATGCACAAGACTGTATTGTAAATGCTTAACGTTGCCATTTCTCAGTAATGACATCTGGGTGCAATAAAATTATGTGAATTACAAAATATTGGAGACCAAAGTGCTCTTGTTTGTCTAGTATTGTAGACATAATACTAGTACTGTATTCCCCATTAAATTTTAATGTACAACACGCAATTATCCTTTAGTATAAAGAAGCTTATGATCGTCAGGCAGCCACCCTCCAAGGGCAGCAACCCCACTTTTAATGGCATTAATCTCCCACAGGAGGGCTTAATGGCAAAAATGGCATAGGAAAACATTGTTCCTGTTAGAATTACTTATCATCCCTAGAAGTTTGCACAATGATTTCTGAATCAGCCTGTATACAGTCCTGGAAAAAATGATAGGAAGTTTTGTGTTTTCACCATAACATTTTTAATAATGAATTTATTTCAACAAAACTTTACACACCTGTGCCCACACTGCATTGACACCAGTGGTTTCAATTCAGTCAAAATATTTAAAAAAAATAGTTGAGCCACAACCAATTTTTGAAAAAAGGGAGGAAAAACTGATAGGAACTAAATGAATAATCTGCCCCCCTTCCCCCCCAGATTGGGAATGTGAGACCTTCTCACCATTGCATATTAATGAAATTCTGAACAAGACATATCTCTGATAAAATAAAACTTGTTCACTAAGTATCTTCAAAATGTGACGTGGTAAACAACTTACCCATTTTGAGAGAGGAAAAATCATGGCATATAAAGAACAAGGCATGTCAAAAGCAGAAATTTCTCGTTTGATTGGAAGGTCCAAGCAAGTAATTTCATCTTTCCTGAAAAATCCAGAATCATATGGTACAAAGAAAACGACAGGTAGGCCTAAAGCACTTAGTGATAGAGACCACCGTCGAATTCTTTGCATGGCAAGCAACAAGCAAATGTCTGCCAACTCCACCAAACGGGCGATTGGAACACAGGCTCATCGAGGAACTATTAATAACTATCTCAACCAATGTCCTCATCTCCAACGCCAGAAAATGAATAACTTTCCAAGGTCTTTGAGTGCACTATACTCAAGAGGTTCAACGACTACTGCGAGGCAAAGAACCTCATTCGTAGTGAGCAATTTGGCTTCCGTCCAGGCCACTCTTGTCAGCTTCAGTTATGGAAGTTCGTTGCTGATTTAAACGGTCCCAGAAACCACCTCTTACCAACCCGCACAAAGTCGATCGTCTTCAGCTAGCCAAACAGCATCAAACCTGGACTTCCGAATGGAACTCAGTCATCTTTAGTGATGAAAAAAAGTTCAACCTCAATGGCCCCGATGGTTGGAACTACTATTGGCACGATTTATGAAAGGAACCAAAGCACTTTTTGAAGCGCATCCAGGGTGGCGGTTCAGTTATGGTTTGGGGGGCATTCAGTGCCAGTGGAAAGGTGGAATTAGTGTTTGTAGATGGCCGCATGAACAGCGTCAAGTACCAAGAAATGCTTCAGAAGTATCTTATCCCATTTGGACCATTCATCGGAGGCCAAGATTGGATATTTCAGCAGGACAATGCCCTATGTCACGTTTCCAAATCGACTATGGAGTGGTTCAAGACCAAAAACATCAGGGTTTTGAAATGGCCTGCGAGAAGTCCAGACCTTAACCACATCGAAAATCTCTGGCGAATCATGGTTTGGGCCATTTATAAGAACGGGCGGCAGTTTGAGAATGTCCAGAGTCTCAAGCAGGCTGTTCTTGAGGCTTCGGAAGAAATTTCGTGTGTGTATAGAATCTATAAAAAACTAATAGAATCTATGAAGGACTGTGTGTTTCATGTGATCAACAAAAATGGTGGATTTACAAAGTATTAAATACGAGCAATCTCATGATAACTGAAGGTGTTCCTATCACTTTTTCCACCCTTTTTTCAAAAATTGGTTGTGGCTCAACTAATTTTTTAAATATTTTGACTGAATTGAAATCAGTGGTGTCAATGCTGTGTGGGCACAGGTGTGTAAAGTTTCGTTGAAATAAATTCATTATTAAAAATGTTATGTTGAAAACACAAAAGTTCCTATCATTTTTTCCAGGACTGTAAGTAGTCTTCTAATTCTCCTATTATCAATTTCAGGATAATTCTCGATTATCCTCGTAGCTCTGACAAAGGATAGCCTCTATCAGAAGTGTCAGCTTTTTTCAGGGGCTTACCACCCTGTGTTTCATTTTTATTATTTACTAGCAGAGGCACCCGGTGTTACCCAGGATAATTACTGTTGTAGGTAAACAGAACAATCTCAAGATGTTAAGTAATAACTCAAATTGGTTTTCAGTACATTTACAACTTTCTGCTGTAGACGAAGCTCTCGTTCAGATGTTTCCGATGCCCGGATAATCTACTGTCTCTCTGACCAACACTCATTCATTTCTTCGGCGGCAATTTGATAGATATGAACTAACATGTATCCCTCGAATGATTATTAAAGTGCACAGTACAGTGTGCTTGTTGATTTGAAGAGCCGAGTTGATGTATGCTTTGTTATCAGCTATGTTGTAAGCTGTCGCCTGAGACCAACCGCCGTACTTATATACCCAACCTACTAGAAGAGGAAGGCTCTATACTGTTCAAGGGTTCCAAACCCATAAATCATCTGAACATTTGTTAGAGAGCTGAAAGGAGTATCTCCTTGCCGCCTCGAGAGAAACTGGCCTATCTATATCATGCTATTATACTCATTTAATGCTCATTGTTAATATTTCTTGAAAACGAATGCTCTATTGCTAAGGCAACAGAATATTTTATCATTGCATCATCATGTGACATGTGCCCCTACAGCTCTACTTGTTTCATGTGAATCTGTACATTTTGTTTTATTAATTTATATAGCTATCCAGTTTGTTTTTCTCTCGTAAACTATCGAAATTAACTCATTCTGTTTCTGACTTCGTAATTCAGTGCAACATTAAGTTTACTATATTCTAAACTTTTATGTCTCATACAAGTAGTTGGAGTTTTATCGTATTTATCTTTTTTTTTATTAAGTATTTAGTCAACACACTTCTCGTTTTTTTTTAAATTTTGTTTTTCTTTCCTCTTTTGCCGCTCATTTTATGAGCGGGGGGGGGGGGAGTTTTTGTTCTCAAAGCTCAGTTGCTATAGCAACGGCAAGCAGTCTTTGTGGAAGAGAAATGAGAAGGGCCAACAGGATCGTTAGAGACGGTTGCTTGGCGGGAAAATTACGCCAATGAGAATGTGGATTGCAAAACTCGAAGATGTGAGATTTTGAAAGCGAGAAGCTTGTTGGCTGAGGCTCTTTCCACATAAACAAATTTCATAGACTGAAAATGGGGAGGGGGGGGGAGGGGCTCTCTATTCATCATTCTTTTAAACAAAACCAATAAGTGATTGGAGTGTGAGCAGAGGTTAGGGCGAGCGCACCCTCGCGTCGGGCAGTCTGCCCTGACGGCAGCCATGAGCAGAGGATGAAGGTAGCCAACAACATGGGGTGTTGATAACGGAGAGGAAAAAGCAATTTCCCAGTGCACAGCATTATCAACACTAACGTCTATGTGTGTGGAGCATTCCTCGGTGGAGATGATAGTGCGAGAAGGATAGTCTACTCATCGGAGATTGGTGTGTTCCAGAGACAACATGGTGGTGGACAAATGCGGGTCCGGCGGAGAGTCGAGGTGGATTAGCCAGATGCATCGCAAGGAAACACCAAGGAGTGTTGTCAGAAGAGGGGAGTGAAGGATTCACCATCGGCAGCAAAGGCTCTGGGGCAGTCAGATGTGTGGGAACAGAACATTGACTTACCGTAATGTGTATACGAAAGAATAGACAGTTAACTACAACTAATTGGCAATGGAGGGGGCAAAATTACCATAGAACCATTATGCTAAATAAGAACTGTGCTTGATAAGAGAAAGGATAATTTTACCAGTTAAATCTTTTCCAGTTCATTGTAAGCTTATTAACATACTATTACTTTTGCTTATGCCTTGTATTTTTTGAATCCAGTTAATCCCATCGGCTTGAGCGGCTACTGGGTGCGTTGGCAGGTGGCTGATAGCCGAATATCCTGAATTGTTTACAACTTAGGACATCCCCAAATATCCAATAAGGGGGTGCAGACCAACTCCCGAACCCAAGGTGTTATGCGACCCGTGCTGAAGGGTGGATGACACTTCGGTTATAGTGTCTTTAACGGAGCCTCCTGTCTACCTGGTGACACTCAGGAGTAACTAGCCTTATTCCAGTATGCAGGCACCCCAGGGATGGACCGTCAATCCTGCACTTATTACTCCAGTTTATGGAAAGTAATAAACCCCCAATTTCATCTGGCAACCCTGTGGGGCACCAGAAACTAACAGTTGATATTGACATGGCAGAAATGCCCTCTGTTATATCAACTGAATCCAATCAGCCGGCTGCTTCTAAACCTGAGGCGCCGCATTCATCACAGAGTGTGGCCTCTGGCAAGGTTAGCAGCGTGATTGGTAAACAAATTCCTCCTGGGCCGGCTAAACGCCATAAATCTAGTAAGAAAACAGCGAAAGGCACCAAGGTTGGACAACCTAGGGTCGGCCTGACACCCACTGAAAAGGAGGTGCAAACCCCGACCAAATGACCTAGGTCTGAGGGTAACACTCCTTTTTCAGAGGGCAAGAAGCCCGTGAAGAAACCCAAATCTGAGACTTTTCGCGAGGCTTTAACAACTATAAAAATGGCAGTTGTCCTGGATAGCGATCCAGACAAGCAGCTCACTGAGCAACAGTTGGAAGCTTTCCAGGAGAAACTGATGGACGTTATGGGGGACATGCCTTCGGGCACTGGACCTCAATTTAAGTACTGTCGCCTGGAAGCTGGAGCATTTATTTTGCTCTGTGCGGACGAAGCGACTTTTGACTGGCTGACTACAACAGTGAAGAAGTTTAATCCTTGGGAGGGGGAGACTCTCTTCATGGGTGAGGCGAAGACACTCGTCAAAACCATCAAGATAATCTTAAAGCACCCTCAAATTTTTAGTAAATATTCTGGAAAAGATATCCTGAAAAGGATAGATATCCAGAATAAAGATTTGACTTCAACTAAATGGGGCATTCTGAATCTTAATTTTAAGGATCATGTGATCACCACTGTGTTGGCCCTTCCCGAACTGGATGCGAGGATTCTGGAAGATAGACAACGGTTTTCACAGATTGGGCTGTCTCAGATCCAAGCTAAGGTTGTAGGGAAACCTTCTACATCTTCACCACCAGATGCTGAGGTACATTCAAGCTAACCTGCAGCATAAAAAACTGGCGGTAGACCACCTCAGTGGGACTTTTCTGACCGAGGACATCCACATTGCTCTAATTCAAGAACCTTGGATTTCCAAAGGTGGAATTAGAGGTTTGAGCAACTGTGGAGGTAAGCCGATTTATGATTTTTCATGCTCATCTCCCCGAGCTTGTTTATTGATAAAAAATAATATTAATGCTCTGCCTATGCATCAACTGTGTTCCAGGGACTTGGCCATAGCAAAACTCACCCTTCAAATGGAAGGGAGAAACCAAGTCATTATTTTTGTCTCAGATTATCTTCCATTTGAAGAGACTACACCCATAAACGACGATTTTAGAAGAATATGGGAAACTTCGATTACCCATAATGTGGAAATCATTTTTGGTTGCGGTGCAAATGCTCACCACATTATGTGGGGGAGTTCCAACACTAATTTGAGAGGTAAGTTTTTATTTGACTTCATCTTAGAAAATAACTTAGAAATTTTTAATCTAGGTAATAAACCAACCTTCATCACATCTGTTAGAAGGGAGGTAATTGATATCACTATTGGTTCTTCCAATAAGAGTAAGTGGATAGAAAAATGGTATGTTGATGAGAAGCCATCTTTGGCTGATCACCACCATATACGCTTTTCTCTTTTAATGGATGAGGACTGGGATAGGACTTTTAGAGATCCTAAGCGGACGAATTGGACTCAATTTCGTGAGGACGTTCGTTCAGCGATCTCCGGTCTTCCGATCAAAATTCGTGATACAACTGAACTGGAACTGTGTGTGAATGGATTGCAACAGGCCCTGGTTGAGTCGTATCACGAAAATTGTCCCCTGCTGAGAAAGAAGTAGACCCAGCCGCGTTTGGTGGAATCAGGATCTTTCTCAGCGTAGACGAGCTGTTAGGAAGCTTTTTAGGAAAGCTAAAAAGACCAACAATTGGCATAGCTATAAGCTTGCCCTTGCTGAGTATAATAGAGCCGTTAGAACGGTTAAACGTATTTCGTGGAGGAAGTTCTGCGAAATAGTCCAAAAGACTGAAGAAGGAGCTAGACTCAACAAATTTTTAAAGAGAGAAAATCCAATTTTTGTTGGTACTCTCCAAAAAACAGATGGTAAATTTACCAAGGAGGCTAAAGTAGTCCTTGAGACTATTATGACAACTCACTTCTCAGGTGCCATGCCCTGCGAACCCTTGGATATTAATTGTCTGGATTCTGCCAGCAATATCTCCAGGGATAGCTGGGCTATGGCCAAGGAAGTGATTACACGTAATAAAGTTGTATGGGCAATTAAATCTTTTGAACCATACACGTCTCCTGGACCGGATGAGATTATGCCAATCTTGCTTCAGCAAGTATCGGATGTGATCTCACCGATCCTATGTGTTATCTTTAGGGCCAGTTTAGCTCTAAGTTATATTCCTAATCTGTGGAGGTTGGTCAAAGTGGTCTTTATTCCGAAACCTGGTAAGGACCGCTATGATTTGGCCAAACGTTTTCGACCGATTAGTTTATCTTCTTTCATACTTAAATGTTTTGAAAAGATTACTGATAGGCAGATTAGAGAAACTATTGGGATGCAGTGTCCCTTTCATGATAACACTAATCAACACACAATTTGTGACAAAGACCACACAAAGTGTTCTTAGTAGTAATTTGTAGGTAGAATCCGAATCTGCTTTTAGATTTTTTCTATCACGTCAAGTTTCCAAATTATGCACATCGAGACTTCTATGTTAAAGTAATGGGAGTGAAGAGAAGCGGCTACATTGTTAAAGTATCCATATTTTGGGGCCGCAAGGAAATTTACCAGGCCCCAAACACTGAATGATTTGAATAACTTGAGAATAAAATAAAACTCTTTTTCCACAACGAAACAGGAAATGAACAAAAAGAAAAAGACCGAAAATAAAATGAAAAAATACAACCTGAGTCTGTAAGCGCTTTTCGAAAGCTTTGCTTTCATCATTCAGCAGCCAAGGAGCACCTCGAGAGAACTTGAGAGAACTGACTTGGAATAGAACATGCTGAGTATTTATAACGAACGGAAGCCAATCAAGACAAAAAGATCCAACTGAATTTTATTGATTGGGTAAGTGCGTCGCCCATTTGATCAATGGTGATTCGCTAATAGGACCCCTATCTAAGTTGAGTAATAATTTTTTATCTGTTTTTTGAATGGCTAAGCTTTCGAAGGCGTCCAGAAGGTGTTTCTTGTTTATTGACTCAATAAGTTTTACATTGCTTAATAAGAATTCATGCCCGGTATCTAGCGAGTGTTTGGCTATGGATGACTGATTCCCTCTACCATATCTTGTGTGTCTCATGTGTTCTTCGAATCTTGTTTCAATATTCCTGCAAGTTTGTCCTTTGTATCTCATGGGGCATTGGGAACATCTAGCTTCATATATTCCTGATTTCTGTAGTGGTGGAATCGGGTCTTTTGGATTGGGTAATAAATGCCTGGTCTGGTTGGGATTGCTAAAAGATAACGAAATATTAAAAGATTTAAAGAGAGAATTGAGACCTTTGATTAGTGATTTATTGTAAGGTAAGGATATGACTCTCCCTCTATTTTTAGTCCGGTTGAGGGTAGTGATTTCGTCCATGAACTTTTTAAACTTCCTCTTCCTTACCAAATCGGTGATGGTACGTGTGCTGTAGCCATTTTTAACTGCAATATTCTGAATCAAGGAAATTTCTTTTTTGAATGAGGATTGACCTAGTGGGAGATTAATAGCTCTGTCAATCATCGAAATGAAAGTAGATATTTTTTGATTCCAAGGGTGGCTGGAATCGCTTGGTATGTAATTCAATCCGTTCGTAGGCTTTCGGTATACCTCAAATGATAATGAATCATGGTTTCTGATGACTAAGATGTCAAGAAACGGCAACCTTTGATTATTTTCCAACTCAAAAGTGAATTGAACGGACGGAAAATAACTATTAATATGTTGGACAAAAGTGTTGACATCGCAAGCATTGGTGTCAAAAATTGTGAAGACATCGTCCACGTATCTGAACCAACAATCGGGAAAATAAAAACTGGAATTCTTCAGGATATCCTCGAAACTTTTCAGAAATATTTCAGCCAAAATAGGGCTAAGGCAAGAGCCCATCGGTGTACCGCCCACCATTTTGTAAACTTTCCCATTATATTTAAAAATATTATTATTGGTACATAACCTCGTTAGACTTAAACATTCGTTGCGTATGATTTCAGAAACTTTGTTCTCACTCAAAATATTAGTTAAAAAGTTTATAGTTTCAGGTATAGGGATGCTAGGGAACAAGGAGACAATATCGAAGGATACCAAAATTATTACTCAACTTAGATAGGGGTCCTATTAGCGAATCATCATTGATCAAATGGGCGACGCACTTACCCAATCAATAAAATTCAGTTGGATCTTTTTGTCTTGATTGGCTTCCGTTCGTTATAAATACTCAGCATGTTCTATTCCAAGTCAGTTCTCTCAAGTTCTCTCGAGGTGCTCCTTGGCTGCTGAATGATGAAAGCAAAGCTTTCGAAAAGCGCTTACAGACTCAGGTTGTATTTTTTCATTTTATTTTCGGTCTTTTTCTTTTTGTTCATTTCCTGTTTCGTTGTGGAAAAAGAGTTTTATTTTATTCTCAAGTTATTCATCTGCATTATCCACATAAGATTTCTAGACAATTTACTGAATGATTTAATAATGTTTCATTATAAAACAAGAAAGCTGTGCGTGCTAGAGAACTTTAAAAATTATATTCGTAATCAGAAGAAAAAATACTACCAAAATCACCCACTTTCATTTTGTCACAAGAAAAATCTTAAATTTTGTTGGCCAGTGTAATCAATTTGCCTATCAACCGGGCAAATCTACAGAGGTTGTCGTGCACCAGTTAGTGGTTAAAATCGAGAGAACCCTTGAGTATAGGAAATTGGCTCCTGCAGCTTTTCTCGATATCGAGGGAGCTTTCGATAACACCTCTTATGCTTCAATTGCCAATGCTTTATGTTCTAAAGCAATTGTCCACTGTTCCGGAAATGGATTCAAACCCTTTTGGCGGACCGATTTATTGTCTCCCATTTTTTGGGGGAGAAAAAAAAAGAGATCCGACACTCCAGGGGTTGTCTGCAGGGTGGTATTCTTACCCCCTGCTATGGAACCTGGTCGTGGACGATCTTATTTTTAAGTTAAACAACAGTGGCATATATGCCCAAGGGTATGCGGATGACATGGTCATCTACGTATCCGGGATTGATTTACGAGGGGAGATCAAAAAGTAAGTTGCACTAACTTGCCGCAGGAGCGCGCTTGTGTGTCGCAATCTTGGGCAAAGCGGAGAAAGGGACATTAACTGCGCAGACGTCGGATAGGACGGTTGCTGTGGTTTCCCGTCGTGTTTTGTGTGACTAGCGGGCTAAAAGCAATGGCGTGTCAACTGGATGTCCACTCCAAACTTGAGGTGCGAGCAGCAATCCGATTTCTATGGGCCAAACGGGTGAATTGCACGGACATTCATCGTGAAATCACTGCTGTATATGGCAGACAGAATAGAGATCGCTATCAACCATTAAACAATAATAGTTATCCAATCTTATGTCGCACGTGTGTAAACCTCTGAATCCTACTGGCATGCTTTTCGACCAGGTAAAGAGATATAAATTAAGACAATCGACAATTGAGGATTATCCAAGATATAAAGTATACAGGTAGCGCCGTCCGAGAGAAAAACTGACTGTCGCCCCATCTGGTGTTGGTAATTGGAATATTACCAGCTTCATGACGTCACAAGGACCAATGGTTAAAAATTATTATGGGGAATAGTGCTTTTACGCACTAAAATACCATCATGCGCAATTCCCACTTACAATAATATAAAATTTAATACAAAAGATAAAAATGTTTCCTTTTTCCGTTTCCCCAAAGATTCAAATTTAATTAAAAAATGGTTATTATCATGCAAATTGGATAAAAATATTTGTACCATAACAGCAGTGATTGCTCCAACCAGTAATTGCTCCCTTCATCCATCCCTGCTCTAACCATTTCAAACATGACGTTATGAAAACAATAAATTTGAATATCCTCTTACCTAACATTTACGACTAAATCATGGGATATTAAGGATTCATTAGGTTACGTTAAGATCATCAGTTGTAAATTCTGCATCAACTACATATTTACGATACCTAGCCAATTTGCTCTTACATTCACTTGTAGCAGCGCCGGATTTATATGTTTCCTTATATAGGCACTGACTTTCTGCCGCCCCTACTTTCGTGATCACTTGTAAGTAATGTCATTTAAGACTATTTAGGCCATAAATAATACGTATTTAAGTAGATAAATAAGTATTGAATAGAGTACTTATACTTATTTGAGGTTGTCCATCAAATTCAGCCTCATTCTCTCTTAAAGATTATACTTTATATAGACGATGTAACATTCTTAGCTGCGTGTGTTGACATACCTGGATTAATTGCATTACTTAATGCTGCTCTTGTTGTCCTAAATATTTGGGCAAATAGTAACTGTTTACGGGTCAATGTTGATAAAACAAAGGCGATGGTTTTTTTTATCAGCGTAATAGGTTAGGCATTCCTAATGTTCTTCCATTGTTTTTTAACAACCATATGCTTTCAACGGTCTCGTCTTACACTTACCTTGGTATGATTATTACACCTGATCTTACTTGGAACTTACATATTGACCAGCTACTAATTAAATTGAACAGAAGGCAAGGACTAATTTCTCGTCTGCGATTTCTACCTAGTAAAATCATTTTACAATTACATTATGCCTGGATACATTCGTATTTATGTTATAGTATTATATTTTGGGGTTTTTCTTCTTATAATTTACTTAGAGTGTTTAAATTACAGAAGTGGTTTCTGAAGACCTATTACACTTTACCTAAAAGTTGCTCAGTTACTTCTAAATTCTCTGAGCTTGGCATTCCTACCGTTTTTCAATTATATTTTATTCGTGTCTGCTTATTTGTTTTTAAATGTAACTCACTGGTATTGGTTTCTCCTACTATTGACTTAACTGGGAATTCCATTAGCCATCAACATCTTATGAGATCTAAAGGTTTACTAATTCCCCCTTTAACGAAGCGCAACTACTGCCGACGTTGCATGTCTTATACCGGAAATAAATGTTGGGCTTGCTTGCCTTCGCATTTGCAATCTGAAAAAGACCTTAAGGTTTTTAATAAATCTCTCCAGCGTTATGCCCTTAATTTATCACCAGATTTTCATATATAAGTATTTTATAATTTGTTTCCTGTTCAGGATGGATTAAATTTATATTACCAGATCTCTTTTGGCTATCTCAAATTTTTCATATTTTAGTCTTTTACATTACGTGTTTAGTTGAGCCACAACTGGTAATTACTTAATAAATTAATTTGTTTTTTTTTCCCGGATTCTTATTGACGTTATGATTATTATCATTTGTATGTTGTTTTTGTTTTAATTTTTATCTGTCTGATATTGTCCTTGTTTACTGATGACCCATAGGCCTAATTTTCGGTCATTAGATCATACTGGTACATGTGGGTTCATCTTTGTAATTTTTACTTAAATAAATAAATAAATAAATAAACTTAAATAAATTTACTTTAACAAATTTACATTATCAATAGTCAACTAATAAAATCCGCCGCCCCCTGAAATCTGCCGCCCCTAGGCCGCGGCCTAGTCGGCCTATTGGCCAATCCAGCACTGCAGCAAGAACAGAAGAACATTCACTTGTTGCACCCCCCTCCCATTCATCCGTTCTTAATTGTAGTTATCTAACCATTTTAAAGACGACAATTACGAAAATAATGAATTCATATATTCTCCGATTGAATTTGTATATACTCTTACCTCAAAATCACAGATTTCATTAGACGTGATCTTCGATTCATGAGTTGGCATAGGCCTAGGTATTTGTTTTCATAATCGTCATCTTTAAAATGTTTAGAGCAAATCGATGCAGTTGTGGTACAAATATTTTTATCCAGTTTGCATGATATTAAGCATTTTTTAATTAAATTTAGATCTTTGGGGAAATGAAAAAAGGAAACGTTCTTATCTTTTGTATTATTGCAAGTGGGAATCGCGCATGATGGCATTTTGCTGTGTAAACGCAATATTCCTCATAATAGGTTTTAAAGATTGGACCTTGTGACGTCATGAACTGGCAATATTCCAATTACCAACACCAGATGAGGCGACAGTCAGTTTTTCTCTCAGACGGCGCTACCTGTATTCTTTATATCATGGGATTGTCCCTTGCCTTGGTGATTGACAACAGAGCATGAATCACTGCTCCACTGACTTCCTGCCTTAGATCGACAGCATGGCCGAGTTGGAATAGTATCAGAAGAATTTGTAAGTTGATTACTGTTAAGATTCCTTATAAATGTATTTGACCACGGTGTTGACTCAGTTTGGAACTCTGAATTTAACTTATGTTCCCATAAATTGAACTTAGAAATTTTTTGAACTGACTTTTAAAGACTTAGGGTTACTATGTTCCTCCCTTCAAAAGGAACACATAACACTTTCTGCGTCTTGAATCTAGCGAAGAAGTTAGAACTCTTTCCTTATGATCCACTGTTATGTTATATTTAATAAAATGTAATTAACTACATAAATTCTAAATAATTCCATTTGAAATAAAATAAAAGCAATTCTATGTATCTCTTCTACCTGATGAAAGATCAATGTTAATTTGTAATTTTATGCAAATTTTTTTTTTTTTACCTTAATAAAGTATTATCCTTTCTTTACTTTTTGAACCTTATTTTCACACGCACTATTTACCAATTTTACTACAATGGTGCCCAAACAAGGACAATAGTGGGTGGAGGTTATTACCAAAAAGGAAGGGAAGCCCAAGGAAGGAGAGGAAATGGCCTCAGAGGAAAGCACTAATATTGAAGAAGGCTTAGGGTGTGCTTTGATAGACTCACGGACCTAGCGAGAGCTAACTCGTGTTAACTGTGGCCAGTGAGCTAAAGTGAGAATCGCGACGATCATGCTATTGAAACGCTATGGGGAGGTATCTTTGTTCAGGCGCTGTTTCACTTTCGGTTTTCGCTCTTTCTTCCTGCGCTGTATCAGAGTTTTCTTGTTTATTTCTTGTTTAATTCCATCACTAACTGTAATTTACTGTTGATGTTGTTGAAAGTAGACATCGACATGTTATATTATCGCGTTATAGCTCCATGAATACCTCGATACCCGATCTACCTGTACAGGATCGAAACGGGCTTCCGCCATCTTTAAACAAGCTGGATCGGTTCTCACGAAGCTGTACGACCTCAGAAGCTCGGACCGTTTCGTGGGGTCGGGGCCTCCCTTCTCGTGAGGTTCTCGGCTCTATCAAAACGAGCGAGACCACCTCATGAAAACCTATCAAAACGATTCAGAGGGAGGAAACCTTACTATCGCGAAGTCCGTGAGTCTATCGAAAAACACCCATAGAGTCCCAGTGTGTAGCTGGGTACTCGCACATGATCCCAATCTTCTCTGGTGAGGAAGGACATCTGGATGTGCAGGCTTTCCTAACGATCGTAGAGGACATGGCGGATAAGGCCAGGTGGAATGATAGGATAAAAATTAGTGTTGTAAGGTCTAAACTAAAAGGGATGGTTGCTAAAAGATTATGCGAACACAGGCTCTATGAATTAAAGGACTATAAACAATTTTGTGATTCTTTTAAAATGATCATGAGCACTAAAAAATTTAAGCGTGACCCTCTAGGCGAATTTATAAATGCCCAACAAGGAAACAGCAAATACATTAATGAGTAGGCTTCCAGATTAGAGGTTCTAAGGAAGAACTTGATTGTTAAAATGCCTAGCTGGTCTGATAAATATGAAGAGTGGATTCTGGAACGTTTTTAGAAACGGTTTTACCAAACCAAAGAGTATTTTTAGCGCAAGCCCAGCCTCAAACATTTAAGGAGGCAATTAAAATGGGCAATAAATCCAAAGATTTACATCTAAATTCAACTCATTTAACATGCAATGTGGTTGAATGCATGGATTCTCCTATGAATAAGGAGATAGAAAAAACGAAAATGGAAGTTAAAGAACTCTCTTCCCAATTACTCGATAGAGAAAAATTATTAAACAACCGGGATCAACTCATTCAGGAAATGTCAGACCAATGGCAGACATTAGGAGGGAATTGAGCAAATTTAAAAATAGAAACAGGCCTAATAAGGACATAATCTGTTTCAGCTGCAATGACAAAGGGCACATTGGCAATTTCTGTAAAAGAAAACCTTTAAATTAATATTGACTGCTTGTGGAAATCAGTTGCAGCAGTCGGATAGAATTTACAAAAATCTGATTAAAACAAATAGGGATGATAAGGGCCTTCATAAATTAAATATTAAAATTGGAGATTCAAAGTTCCAGTTTTTGTTACATACAGGATCAGAAATATCTGTTATTGACATTGCAGCAGCTGAATCATTAAAAGATAGGATCACTTGGGTCCATGACAATGTCCTAGTTAGGGAGTTGATGGTCACATTTCTCTGATTGATAAAGCAATTACAACTAAGATAGAAACGGAAGTAGGACCTCTAGGAAACAAAAAATTTCTTGTCATGGATCTCCAAGATCGTGACTATGACGGCATAATTGGATGGAACATAATTGGAGATGTGGCTTTGGAATGCGGGGAACTCCGTTTTGAACATAACTTTGAGTTAGCTAATTAATCCATTGAACAAAAGAAACTTATTTTGAATACTCTGATAGCATTTTCTAGCTGTATAGGTCAAGGCATTAAAGAAGTGAACGGTGTAAAAAATTACGACATGGAATTTAATGTTGATAAAACCAAACCTGTCTTTGTGGAATTTAATGTTGATAAAACCAAAAGCAATATCCTATTCCTCAGGTATACCTTCCTAAACTTAAGAAGTACATTTCTGATTATCTTAAAGCTGAAATTATTGAACCAACAACTTCAAAATGGAATTCTCCCCTTCATGTAGTTAACAAAGAAAACGGGAATATTAGAATAACAATTGACTTGCGGAAGGTCAATGATGTGACAGAGGCTATAGACTATCCTATGCCTAAGATCCAGGAAATTCTTCAAAAAATTCATGGTCAGAGATACTTCTCTGTACTTGATTTCCATCGTGGATACTATCAAATTCCTATGACCCCTCACATAAGGGAATGTTTTGCCTTTACTACCCCATGGGGCAAATATCAGTTGACTAGAGTGCCTCAAGGCAGTAAAAATTCCTTACATCTTTTCCAAGCTTATATGACTAATATTCTAAGCGAACATCTTGGTGAAGGGGTTTTTGTCTTCCAAGATGACGTTCTCAGATATTCCAAAACTTTTGAAGAACACTTAGCACTTTTAAAATCAATTCTTAAAATCTTTTGTGACCAGGGTTTAATAATTAAACCTTTTAAGTGTCATTTCTGTGTGAATCAAATCAATATCTAGGACAACAGATTTCTAAGTTAGGCATCCAACCAGACCCACTTAATGTCACTGACATCATCAACTTGACTCCATCTCGTAATGTCAAAGAAATAAGTTCCCTCATCGGGATGATTAATTTTTACAGGCCATTCTTAGAAAACCTTTCGGACCTTTTATTACCTATAACAAATTTAACAAAAAAGAATGTGCAGTTTGAATGAACAGCAGAATGTGATAAGGCATTCCAATTAGTAAAAAAATCCCCGAGTAATTATCCTATTCTGGTACCACCTGACTATAATAGAGAATTCTTCTTATACATAGATGCCTCATTTGGGGCTATAGGAGCAGCTCTTCACCAAAATTATGATGGGTGTCTTAAACCTGTGGTCTTTTTCAGTGCCAAGTTAAAAGGAAGCCAACTTAACTACAGTACAATTGAGAAAGAAGCCTTGGCTATCATTTTGGCTATCAGACACTTTAGAAATATCATTTTAGGTTTTCCTGTTAGAATCCTATCAGACCATAAACCGCTGTCATTCATAAAAACAATGAAAGGAACCAACCAAGGATTATTGAGATGGGCCATAGAAACAGAGGAATATAATCTAATAGTTGAACACATTAAGGGTAGTGAGAATAGTGTGGCGGATTTCTTATCACGCTCTCAAACATGTGATATTAATGAATCACAGATGATTGACCAGTCAGGTTGGAAGGAGAAAGTCATTCAATCCCAGATACTTGATCCTGCACTTAAAACATTAATTAAAAAGGTAAGAGAGGAAAAAATTTCATTATTAAAAATGGAGTAGTCTACCTCAGGGGAAAATCCAGACGCAGTAGAAAATTAAAATTATGGGTTGGGGAAAATATCCATCTAAAACTGATTGAAATGGCGCACAGTTCTTGTCTTTCTAGGCACAAAGGTACAAAAAAAACATGGGAAATGATTAACTCGAAGTATTACTGACCCATGATGTATAGGGATATATCTGAATATATTAAGAATTGTATTACGTGTCAAAGATGCAAACTGCACAAAGGTAAAGCTCCATTTCAGGAAGGTCTCAAGGCAGCCTACCCTTTCCAGAAAGTTGCCGTTGATGTAACTGGTCCCTTATCAAGGATAGAGCGAGGTAATAAATATATCGTGGTGTTTATTTATGTCCTTACACGATATCCTGAGGCCAAAGCCATACCTGACCAATCGTCCGATATGATCGCTAGAGCCCTATGTGAAAAGATAATATGCAGATATGGTATTCCAAAGGAATTAATTAGTAATAGGGGAGCCAACTTTATGTCGGAGCTGATGCGTCTAGTTACTAGAGACCTTGGTATAAACCATCATTTTACAACTGCTTATCGTCCAACTTCCAACAGCCTTGTTGAAAGGTTAAATAAAAAAAATCGGAGAAACCTTAAGATTATTATGTAACAATGATAAATTCCATTGGGATGAACTTCTTGAAGCAGTCATATTCTCTATACGCAGCAGCTCCAACGAAAGCACTGGTGAAACGCCCGCTTTCCTTTTACATGGGTTTGATCCAAATCTGCCTATTTCTTGGGATCCTGAAGACAATAAAATTGTTGAGGTGGGGGGACTATCGATCGGATCTGGTAGAGAGACTTGATGAAGCTAGAAAAATTGCCCAAATCAGAAGTAATGAAAGAAGAAAAAGGAATATTCATCGAACTAATTCTAACAGAATGCTAAGAGAATTTAGGGTGGGAGATAAAGTTTGGTTACTTAAATTGGGTGGGGGCAAAAACAAATTGGGTTATCGTTATTTGGGACCATTCAGTGTTATCAAACGAGTCTCTCAGGTCAATTACAGGATTGAAGGAGTTCTGAAACATGATCAACAAACTGTCCATATCGATCGACTCAAGCCATGCTTCAGCAACACCACTCGTGGAAAGAGAACCATCCAAACCCACAGGCAAAGAACTTCCACTTCTGAAGATGATGAAATGGAGCTGAGCCTAGACTACATATGCCAACCTTACCCAAGATGACCTCAAGCCACTATACCGATGCCAGAGGAAGACAAACTCCTACCAGAAGCTAAACCAGGTATCCCCATCTTGGATGACCAGACGTCCACCAAGGAAGATGAACCCACTCCTGAACAACATGAAAATATCTCTCGGGTTCTTGAAGAAGATCAAGCAACCCCAGACAGTGAGCATCTTCGTCCACCGGAGCTGTTAACGTCCACACCAGAGGAGGAGTTGCCTACCACAAGTGAGGGAGAACATGAGGCAGATGAATGACCTCCAACCTAGACGCAGGATTTATTACGGAAAACTTCATCGAGGGGAGGATCATTCCTAGAAAGGGGAGAAGCGTGACAGAATATCAGTTAAAAAATGTTTTTTTGTGTCACGCTCCTCTTGGAAGTGATCTCCTTGCCTTAAAGAAGACAGTGCGTCAAAGGAAACGATGTGCGCTATGTTTTCTAAAAAGAAAATAAATAAAAAAGGAACAATACCTGTAGTGTGACTTCTGAACAATTTAGAGAACTTAATTCACTTGATAATCTTTCCAGTGTACAATTATCAACAGCAGTGTTCCCTTAATGTTTTCATTGAGCGATCATCGTTAGGCCTATCGACTGCATCAGCTGCACATCTGTTTTGAATGAGACATTTTCGAATTTCTCACCAGAGGGCTTCATGAAGGGCAGACCGAATAGAGATCGCTATCAATCATCAAACAATGATAGTTATCCAATCTTGCGTCGCAAGTGTGTCAACCTCCGAATCCTACCAGCATGGTTTTCGACCAAGTAAAAAGATATAAATTAAGACAATTGACATCTGAGGATTATCCAGAGACAGTCGGAGAAAGAGACTGCCTAATTCATCATTTTTTGTGTAACCACTTCCTGTTTTTAGGCAACATTATCCAGGTGGCGCTTTTCAGTTTCGAATTTACAGTTTTTATTTCGATTTAAACCAGAGACTGTTTCTCCAACTGTCTCCGATTTAAATGCTGCGTGAAAATGATAGATGGCCGACAGCATTTTCGCCACTGTCTTAATACGTGCTTAGTTTGCTCTCCTCTAACTTCTGTCACCTTGTCTCCTTTCATCATACGTGTTGCTTTTCTTTTTCTTAAACCAACAAGTTCTGGATAAATGACCGATTTTTCCGCAAGTATGACATCTGATCTTTTTGTGTGATTCTCTTGCCTGGGTAAGCTTTTACATCCATTTCTTTCGTGTCATATTTTCTCTCAAAATGAAGTAAAGTCTCTCGCATTACGTTGTATGCGATGCTAGGGTTGGAAAAAATAGCCGTTGCTGCCTCACTGTATTTCTTGGCCTTCTATGATGTAACCAATCAGCTCATTTTCATTAATTTTGCCATCAATTTCTTGAATTTCACTTGATATCATTTGAGCTCTCGATAAATATTCATCAACTGATTCACGCTCTGATTTCTCCAATCAGGCGAGTTCAATTTTCAACTCTGTTGTGCTATGGGTTTCCACACCTTCGTGTCTCTTTTTCAACTTTTCCCATAGCTTCTTCGCATTTGTAATGCCCTTTACAGTCATTGCTTCGTCATTTGAAAGAGATAAAATGATAATTGTGTAGACTTCTTCATTTTTCCTGTTCCATTCATTCCAAATAGTTTACTTCCCATTAGATTCTCCTCTTGGGGGCTCTTCTTGTATCAATATATCATGGAGGTGATTACCTTTTAGATATGCAATGATTTTCATGCTCCAGACGCCATAGTTCTTGGTCGTCAGCGGTTCTATGCGAGCAAATCGAAATGCCTCTGTCCTCTTTCATCAAGTGAACAATTCACTTTTAATTACTCACAGCACTGCAGCGAGATATTCAGGCTTATCCAGGTAACTTCTGGAACCAGGTAACCATGTTCTGCTACCAGTTGTTGTGCGTGGACTCATCAAGTTTAAACACATTTAAAATGGAACATAAATCATTTTTATTATATGAAGACAAAAATCGCAATGGATATGTAGTTGGAATTTTTGTCTTCATATAATAAAAATGATTATGTTCCATTTTTTAAAAGTGTTTAAACCTAATGAGTCCACGCACAACAGATATGTCAATTTTGATGAATCCAATGAATAGGAAGTTGTGGGTGGCCTACCCCATGGTGCACTTTTCATCATCTCAAATATGCAAATTAGGACACATTCAAAATTTATCTCAAATTTCGTAAGGGATAGAGAAAAAAACCCATTTGCAAACTTGTTCACCATAAAAAAACAAACAAAACAAAAAAAAATCATCCAAATCGGACCAACCAATCACCCACAATCACGTGGTGAACTGTTTGTACCTTACAAACAGTCACGCTGCACAAGGAAAACTGAATGTTGATATTTCCACCATGTAAAGTATCCAAATCAAAAAATTAACATAAATTACCATAATCACATTCACTTTCATGCGGATGTGAGGCATGTTTCAGCACACAGAAGACAGAACAATTCCAGGATGGCAAGCTACACTGTTCCGGAAATGGTCAACATGATCTTCTGCTTCGGAGAGGCAAGGAGAAACCTACATGCTGCAGTTAGGTTGTATCGAGACAGATACCCTAACGAACACCATCCATCTCGTCAAACAATGCGTCACATTATTCAAAGATTCGAGGCCACAGGGAATGTTAATGCAGAATGAGGATGACCAAGGGCACAAGGCGATGAGGATACAACAACACTAGTTCTGGCTGCAGTTGCTGCAAATCCCCACACAAGCAGCAGAGCAATTGCTGCAGATGTTGGGTGCTATCAGAGAACTGTTCTCAACATTCTACATGCACATCAATTTCACCCATACCATATTCATTGTCACCAGGAGTTACTGCCATTGGATTATGTTGCTAGGGCTGCCTTCTGCAACTGGTTACTTACCTGCCTGGATGACAATCCAAACTTCATTCATTAGGTGTTGTGGACAGATGAAGCCCAGTTCACCAGGGATGGAGTTATCAACAGGCACAACCATCACTGGGCAGACGAAAACCCACGATGTCTGCGAGAAGCAACTCATCAAGTGAACTGGAGAATCAACGTGTGGTGTGGATTGTACAATGACACTGTGGTTGGACCGTATTTTTATGATGGAACACTGACTGCAGAACGCTACCGGGCTGAAATTCTCAACGTGGTAGTCACAGACTTCATTGACAATTTGCCATTGGCCTCGTATCAGCGCACGTGGTTTCAGCATTGATGGAGCTCCTCCACATTACCGGTTGGTCGTTTGCGAGCGTCTAAGTGAGATGTTTGGACAACAATGGATTGGCCGAGGAGGACCAGTTCATTGGCCACCCTGCTCCCCTGATTTTACACCACTTGACTTTTTCTTATGGGGATACCTGAAGGACAAGGTTTATGCTACGCAGCCCGCCTCACTGGAGGATCTGGTTCAACGAATCCAGGAAGCGTGCCGAGGAGTGATACCAGCCACGCTTGCCGATGTTTTGGCGTCAGTTAGGTTCCTTGCCCAATTGTGTTATGGTGCCCACGGTCGTCACATCGAGCATTTTGTTAATTAACTTTTTTTTAAACTGTTTGAAGTAACTTGTTTGTGCAGTGTGACTGTTGTAAGCTACAAACAGTTCACCACGTGATTGTGGGTGATTGGTTGGTCCGATTTGGATGAATTGTTTTTGTTTTGTTTGTTTTTTTATGCTGAACAAGTTTGCAGTTGGGGTTTTTCTCTATCCCTTACGGTTTTTGAGATAAATTTTGAATGTGTCCTAATTTGCATATTTGGGATGATGAAAAGTGCACCATGGGATAGGCCACCCACAACTTTCTATTCATTGGATTCATGAAAATTGACGTATCTGCTTCGGTTCAAAAAATAAAAGGGGGTTCAGACTTTTGTATTCACCCTGTATATTCGATGGAAAGAAAAAAATCTTATGAATAATATATAAATTTAATTAAAATCCTACACTGATGACAATTATTTTAATACCCAAACGAAACAAAATGTTTACAAGAAAACTGACCAACTTATTTGTCAAATACAAGGCCAACATGTAATAGACAGAGGCAAAATCTTCCAATAAACAAATCATTTAAATAAATTTTAAAGTCATATGTAATACACAAAAGTAAATTTATAGGTTTTAACCAATCAAATCAAAAAAAATTTTTGTAAATATATTATGCAATCAAATAAGTTAAATCAAAATATAATTGTTAAATCAATTAAATATAATTGTTAAATCAAACTATTTGAAAAGAAAATCAAATAGAATTAAAAAAATCTTCAACTTCCATACTTCGTTTATACTTCAGAACATATTTATATATAACTCTAGCGTGTCTATTGAAATAGTAATGTGAATGTGCAACAATGCTAACCATTATTTGTCATAGTTGACCTCACTACATGTTTGACTCGACCTGCTAAAAGTCCGTTCAGCTTCACAGTTGGTTACGGAAAGCACAGTAAAAAGCTCTAGCTCCCTGCCAACATTGCAAAGACTAGCTTTTTGAAAATAAACTGAAATTGTACAATTGGACTGTTCAGAGTTCTTGTCTCAGTTTCAAAATACCACTAGGTTGAACTCGAGCAACGGATATTAATTCAAATCTGAAAATTAACAGTTATAACTGTCCAACCGCGATACTTGGCACCTCATTAGCAAGGTCCGAATCCTGTCTGGTCATCTGCACATTTTTAAGTTCATCTTTCACCCCTGCAAAATGTCAATCCTTTCAGTTTCTTGTCTGTCCTTTCAGAGGAAAATGCACCCCTGTTTCAAGAAGGGAAGAATAACATTAAGGGGTCATTTAACGACTTTTTTCTTTTGCTGTTACATAGTTCGTACAACAGAGAAGAAAAAATTTTCAAGGACTTTTCAAGCACTTATCAAGGATTTTTCAACATTTTTCAAGGATTTATTAAAACACATACCGTAATTTACGGTAATAACGCCGCAGCGGTAGTCAAGCCGCACCGATTAAAATGTATCATTTTAGAAAAAAAAAAAAAACGGTAGTTACACCGCACCCCCCCCCCCCTTTATGATAGACAAGTAAAACAAATTGGCTTAATTTAAGAGAAACCTTCAAAATCGGAATGAAAAACAAAAGTCAAACATTCTTCTTCATTTTCAACATTATCGTCGGCAATAGTTTTGTATGGTTAACAAGCAGCTCTGTGATGTACAATCATGACAACAACGATTTCAGAAAACTGATACTGCTTCGATGTGATGCAGTTGCATTCCGTCCTGATGAAAATCAAACGAAATTAGCGCATAATATACATTACAGTACCTTAATTTTCCTGTATATACAATGTACAGTTCATTATTTATTACATTTATTCACTTTTCATTTGAATTTCCCACTTCCCGTCGCCATTTTATCACATCGAAACAAAGTTGCCCTTCACGGATTGAAAAGGTATATTTGTATTTTTTTTGGCGCGGAAATTCAAATGAAGAGTTGCATAATGAACTTCAAACGAAATTAGCGTATAATATACATCACAGAACTTTAATTACCCTGTATTTACAATGTATAGTTCATTATATATTACAATATTTCACTTTTCATCTGAATTTCCCATCGCCAGTAAAATATGAATGTAAGTTTTCAAATATGAAGGCCAACAAATATGTGGTAAAGTGGCATTCACTTTCGCCACTTTTGCTTTGCAATAATGGCCAACTGTGAAAGCGTATCCCACCTCGAAATATGTTCCGAATGCGTTTATAGTTCTGTAATGAATCTGAAGGCACAAAACACGTCAGGATACACGTTCTTTTTTAGGATAAATCTTCACTTTTAGGTGACGGCGACGCGCACTCACTACGCTCCTGCTACACAACGGCCAACTCCCGCAGCCAGCTTATGATTGGCGCGCACACACGGATATAGTGAAAACGGGGAACGAAATTGGTCTTTAAGGAGAAGAAGTTGCCTGTTAGCGTATTTCTTTTGTGTTTTTTAATTAAAGTTTCTTATAGCTGGATACACGGTATGGGCGAAGGAGCTGAAGATAAAAGCGAAGATTGTTTTACATTTTTTATTTTTTCAAGTTTTTTTCTCTTAGGTTTCGAATTTTCTTTAAAGTTTCGTTAGGTTTCTCGTAGATTTTTGCGTTTTAATGCTCATATTTTTTTTCATAAAAGAATAAATGCATTGAAATCTAATAAATCCCCACCAGATTATAATATAGGAAAATAAATAATTACACGTAAAACAGAAAGTTTGAAAGCATAACGAGTTTCTGTAGCAGTTAACTCTTATCAAGAACAGATGAAGGTAAGCACTTACTCTTATTTACTGATCGGACTTTATATCTCGATGCTCAGGGCTGAATATCAAAAAGTTTCACGATCGCACGCACGGGGCTAAACGATCATGACAGCACTTGAGACGTGTTAGAAACACCAGTATTTTATTATTATTATTATTATTGAAGTTACTACCGTATTATTATTATTATTATTATTATTCAATAACGAATAGGAACAGCTGCGAGGCCCTACAAAATGGCCTGGGTTTGGTGGTCTGTAAGCAACAGGCTTGAACTCAACGTGGAAAAATCCTACGTGACCTCTTTTAACAGAAAAACCGCGCCTTTCTTTTTTGATTATTATATTGAAAGCAAGCTTCTCGCTCGGAAGAACCAAATCAAAGATTTAGGAGTTGTCTTCGCTGAAAACTGTTCATTTATACACCATATTGACCAAATCAGCTTGGATATCTCACGTCGTCTAGGATTAATTAAGAGGTTGTCATCCTTTTTCTCTGATATTAATACCGTTCTACAGCTTTATAAAGCTTTTGTTGTCCCAAAAATTCTTTACTGTGTCTGGATTTGGTACGGGGGTAATATGCAACCTATCACTTTTCTCCAGCGCAAATTATTTAGTTTTAATGCTTTCCTTTGCGATCATGTCAGGCATCACAATTCCATTCATTATAAACATAAAAATTTTAATATCAAGGATCTTATATGTAGATACTTCTTTAATATCCTACTCAATATTTACCATGGCAGATTAATTGTCTCCTCGCTCACTAATGATTTTAACTTGCATAGTCTAAGAAAAGCCAGAGGAGGTTTCAAGATCAAATCTATTTTAAAGTGGAGGTCCAACTTATCTCAAATTAGCCCTATTGTTAAATTAGTCAATAACTACTTGGAGCATTTTAATAACATTAATTTATCTGACGCCAAAGATATGCATCTATCATTGTTCTCTTAATTTTCTTTTTCTTTTTCCCATCTCTGTTCGCTTCTTTCGTAGCGCCACTCCCTTCGGACATTACCTTTTAATCTTTCTTAATTATTTTTTCTGTAGTATAAATCTATTTCGTGACTCAGTTTTCGCTTCGGTTTTTTTTTGTTTTTGTTTTTCTTCCTTTCTTCTTAATCGTCCTCACTTCTTTCTCTATGATTTTTCTTTATCTCCTCATTTTAAATGTATTTTTCATTAACCCCGTTTTGGGCTTCGGCCTGTTGGGGGACAACATGGGGCTCTACCCACCGGTTTATCTGGTGGGTTATTCCCTGTTGTTGTTACAATTATTATTATTATTATTATTATAAGCAACAGCACGGTAAAGTATATCTTCACAATGAGCATAGTATGTTTCAAATTCGCCAAAGCGACCTGCAGCCAAGATTGATAAGGCTTAAGAGCAATTGTGCAGCAGCAAGGCAGTTAGGACTCGACGAAAAATGTATTCGACGCTGGAGGAAAATGTATGCAAAAATATATTATATGTACGAAATTAAAAATTTTCCCCCACTGAAATGCGTATTACTTTTATTGAAGCATATATAAAAAAACTGTTTTTAGAT
>JAHWFO010029798.1:367882-384403 GCA_023313115.1 Rhysida immarginata
AAATGGGTAAAAAATCGTTGAAAAATGGCGATATCTCAAGAAATAGGTATCAGATCAGCAAAATAAAATTAAATGTTTTTGATATTCTTACAAATGCTACTTAATGACGCCATAATTGTCCACCCTATTTCTTGAGATATCGCCATTTTTCAACGATTTTTTACCCATTTCGATTTTTGTCGATTACAGTGCCATCTGTGGCCGAAATGACTCGAATCGTAGGTCAGATTGGGGTAATTTTTTTCTGGAGAATCCGAATATGTAATAAAAAATGGGGGTTCCCATTTAGGTTTTTTTACTCCTCCCTCCGCCACCTCCAGGGGGTGGGGGTGGGGGGCCGAGTATCGAGGGGGGGGGGTATCATTAGATGTCCCCCTTCAAGACAAACATTTTTCATTCCACAGTTTTTTTGATCCGATGTGTGGTTCTCGAGATATTTCAAAGTCTTCAGATAAATTGAACACCCAGTATATTGTTGATCTCTGCATAGTGTTGGTGCATTGCATGTTGATACTATTGTTGATATATATTGTTTCACAAACTTTTCCTTGCATTGTTGGTCATGAGATATATATTGTTGGTCTGTACAGGGCGTTTGTGAATTGCGTGTTGATACCATTGTTGATACCTATTGTTGCAAAAACTTTGCCTTGCATTGTTAGTCATAAGATATTTCTCATTAATATGCCTTGCCATAACGAGGAATATTGATTTTTTTTTAATATTTTACGAAAAATTATTTTCGAAAATGTAATGACGTGTATAAAAGTGACTGTTGAAAATAAAATCAAAATATAAACTGCAAACATTTGGATGTAAACAGTAAATGTGTATGGAAATAAAAGTATTTTAAAAGACTGTCATTTTTGTGGGTTTTTTTATTTATTTTTTTTAGCTTTTGTGACGTTCCAGGTTAGCTGGAAGTCACGTGTGTCCGGCGGAGGGGGTGGATACATAGAAATTAAAAGTTCTTACCTGAGGTTTTGAGAGTTTTATTTTATATACATTACGGTTATGTAGTCAAGGGGAGTTAAGTGCGGTTGGAGCGATTGTCTTTTGTTATAGTGTGTCGTCTTGAAACGCAGTGACTCAGTTCGTAGACGGGAATCCTTGTGATTGAATAATGGGCCAGTAAAGATTGTTTTGCATATTTATTTTTGTTTGTGTTTATCGGTGTTATTGTATCTTTTGATTCGTTGTGTTGTTGTGAGAAGTGTGAGTGCTTCGTGTGTGCGCTCTGTTGGTGGCTGCGATTGTTAGCGTCGGATTTCGAGAACATCGTCGCAGCCTCCAATAGAGCATTGTTGTGAGGGAATTTTGGAGAATAAGTGCTTGTATGTGAATGCTTGTCTGTTGCACGTGTTTGACATTTTGTTTTTTGTTTTTATGGTTTTTTTTCCAGCATCAGCTTCTGAGCAGTGTAGACAAGCGTACGGAGCCAAAAATCGTCCATTTTCGAACACAATTTTCAGAAGTTCGCGCTGGAAGGAATGTCGCTTATTAATTAAATTGGATTGTAAATCCTGTACAGCCAGTACACTTAAGTTGTATTGTTAAAATAATTTTGAGTTAAATAAGTTGTCTAGTCTAATTGCGAGGGCCAGCAGAGCGATTGTAGGAAGAGCGAAATGGAAACGCAACGGAGCCTGGTGACGCTAATAATGGAAAGTGATGACTTCGACCGATGTTCAAGTGACAGCAAACGATCATATAGCCAATCTGAGTTTGATGTGGTAACATATTGAGCGACTGGAATCTGGGCGAGTTATCTCTTTGCTAATTTGTTTTAACGACGTAGAGAGCCACGGGTAGAGCGAACATTAAAAGGGGCCGTCTTAGTCGTGACTTCGGAGCCTCCCACCGGAACTCACGTGAACTTAGTGATTTATCCCACGCCTTCCATGTTGACTTTGTAACGTGAGGATGAAAAATTAAAGATAAACTTGCCTTATAGCGAACTGTAAATTTCTCTGCGGTCACAGAATTATGTTATTGCGTCATGTAATTCAAAACTAGTGTTTTTATATACTAACTCTTATGCATATGAGTGCACTCTTGATTTGTCTGAGCAGAGAGCCGAATAACCGGAAGTATAAGGGGGAGCATTAAGCGTGAGCACCAGTGTACGCACTGTGTAAGTCAAGAACACGTGTCATGGAAATAAACGCTGTAGTGCTGTCGGAGCTCGCCAGTGGCTTGCAAGTTTGTAATGCTCAATCCCGCTAAGAGGGGTTTCGGTTCCTTTCCCCTTGTTGGCAATTAAAAGAGGTGCAGTGCGCGATCTTGCGCAAAATCATTTGGAATACTTGATCCGGGGGGAGTGAGCATAAGATATAAAATAATTGTTGTCGCTGAGCAGGGTGCTAACACCCCCCCCCCTTTTATGAATACTGTTGCGTAGTTCAAAGGCACACTGCTTCAGATCAAAGCATCGGGAAACAAAGTGTACACGGTCCCGTCATTTGTAATTAACGTTTGCGTAATAGTATATGTTCATATTTCTTTTATGTCTTCGGTTGGGGCCCCTACGAAACTATTGTAAGGTACATTGATTAACATAACTTGATGTATGTTGTAGTTATGTCTAGTGAAAATAAAACTGAAATTGATTTAACGTACCAACCTAGGCTCTCGTAGTCATCTATCACTGGTCCCGAACCCTTGATCGCCCCACTCTCCAGCGTGTTCTTATTATATATGTGCTCATGTACAGTCGGGTGCATAAAGGTTTTGACCTAAGTCAAAATTGTTCGGCTTCCTTACAATACTTCAATCCAATGACGTTACTTTTTCCAGGTATCTGGTCGAGTACGCTTATTATGGACCGATTCCATTAAGTTGTTGCTTAGCATCGGGGGAAGGCAAGTTTTACGTTACGTGCTCAACTATGTTGACAAAAAGATTATTTTGGCTGTTCTGATGAGAATTTTTGTTTTATTAATAATAAACTAATCTATTTGGTTAATAGTGTCACATAAATGGTGCACAGTATCAATATAATTATATGCGTGATCAAGAGATAAGCTGATGCAGCGCTCGTTTTGGTGTGATGCGGAACTGATTTACAGGTGGAAGTGGAAGCTATTTTCTTTTGACTGCTTGAAAGGTTACAAGTCTCATTTTTTGTATATTTTGTGTATATAAAATTATCAACGACAATTATGCTAAAACCATTCGAATTTTTTTTAAAATTTATTTTATAACTAGATGGATCCCGTCAAAATTTGACGGAGAACAACCCATCTTATTATTAATCCCCATCTCTTTAATTATAAAATAAAAAATTGTCAGAGCTTAAATATCTCATTATGAACAAATAATAAGAAATGAGTTAATATATAAAATCAAACTAGCTTTAAACTAAATTTCTCTGAAAGTATTAAACTCAGACAAAATGTCAACGGATAAGTGATCAGTTTTTAAAGCTCTTTTTAACGATATAATATTTTCAGAGTTTTTTCAGTAGTCACAAGGAAACGTCATTAAAAGATTAAGGCAGGATTTTCTTTCTGCAAATCTTCAGTTTATTTAAATCAAAACAATGATTGAATATTGTCTCATTACAACAATCCCTGGCTTCTGATGGATTGTCGTAACTTTCTTTGTGGTCTTCAGATGCCCATGCGCAGAAGTGCCAATTTTGCTCTTACAAAAATGCTTTGCGTTTTAATATATAGGATTATATATTTTAGTAGTAGAGAATATTACATGATTTGAACAAAGGAGGATTTTTGTAAAAGTAACGGTGGTATGAATTAGTGTATATTTTATTAAAAACTAAAATATAGAATAAAGCATGCCATGATACAATTAACATGAAAAGTTTTTTTAAACCCTCAAATAAACAGATCAAATTGCACACTTGGAAGAAAAAATTTTAATCTGTTTATGGTGTTCTTTACATATACCGATTAAAACTTAAATGAAGTCAAAAACGCGATAATGAACAAAAAAAAAAATGTCTATCCATTTCGGATTTGAACTCTGCCATTCGAGGCAGTAGGCAGAGACTTTAACGATACTGTTATCAGCCGCTATCGCTTATTATTGTCAGGAGAGAGCCCGTAACAAGCTCATCCCAGGCGTATACCTGCTACCCTATTTTCATTAAGAAGGGACAGGTCCATTCTAATCTGCCATGACTCTCAGTATAAGTACCTGATTTTGCAACCGATCAACATCCGCTAAGCTCAGCCCCTACGGAGCAGGTAAAAACCTTTTTGCACCCGAATGTACATAACCTGGAGGGTGGAGCTATCACACTTTAAAGTATGTTATGTAATTTAGAGCCATTTATATTTTTGTTTTGTAATTTTTATAAATAGGCAATTAATCATTAGTTTTCTTTACAATATAATTTATCCTGAGAAATTGGTTAATATATAAATATTAAATATCAATGAATTTCATAACCTCAAAATTAACAAAAATAATGAAAACATTAACAATTGGTAGATTTGGCTACAAGAATAATTAAAGTAAAAATTTCTATAAATTTTATATAAATCTTCAAGAAAATACATTCCTTTAAAATCTTAAATAACTCTGCACAAAACTCATTTCTTTACTATTTGAGTAAATTTTAAATGAAATATGAAAAATAAATATATTGGTAAAAATTTTACAATATATCTTTAAAAATCATTATAATACATATATAACAAATTAAAAAACCAAATTACCTTAACTGTGGATAAATAACATCAATGGTAACACGAGCCACAACCACTTTTTGTTGTGGAAAAGCGGTTTTGGCTCATTGTGTTACCATTGATTATAATACATTTTTACTTGACATATAGAAATTATTTTTAGTCCAAATCATATTTAGAAGAACTCTAATAGAAAATAATCTTCAGTGATGAAACAAAATAGAATTCCAATAGTTCAATCTTTCCACCTTGAAAATGTATTATAGTGATTTTGAAGAGACATTTTAAGGATCTTGGAAGTATATTTTATATAGATTTACTGGCATTTTAAAGGATTCTATTTTCATATATTTTATTAAAAAAAGAATAGCACATTAAGATAAATTTATAGACATTTTAAGGTTAATAATTCTTGTAACCAAATCAACCAAATACAATGTTTAATTTTATTTTCTTCATTAAATCTGAGGTTATAAAATTATTGATGTTCAGTATTTATACAACCTCTGACAATTAAGTTCGGTGAATGACGTCACACCCTAATCTGTGCGAGCTTTACGCGAGTAACAATGCATGTGAATACAAGCCCAGTCATTGTTTAAGCAAGTTCAGACAGGTCACGTTTGTGCATGCAATGGTTTAGCAGATGTTCGTTTCTTCAGTTGAAGGTGTAGCGTGCGCACATAACTGTGGATAATGGATCAAAGAGGAACACTGCCGTAATCATGCAACAGTTTCTGGCCAACAAAGGGGTCGTATCCATAGCTCATCCACCTTATTCACCAGACTTGGCACTGGCAGACTTTTTCTTGGTCCCACGCCTGAAACGGGCCTTAAAGGGACATAAATTTGCGGACATTCCAGACAATTAAGCAAATGTGACACGTGAACTTAAAGCCATCCCTAAGGAGCTTCCAGGACTTATACACCTGATCCCAAAAGTGTATTGCCTTCCAGGGTGATTATTTCGAAGGACAATAAAGTAAATGTGGCTCTATCTGTTTTGCATTTTGTTGCGTGAACTCATTCACCGAACTTAATTGTCAGACGTTGTATAATCATTGTTTTCTTTATAAATCTGTGATCAACTGTCAATCTATCTAGACCACCTCACTTTGGAGGCCATTTTTCACAGCTATTTCAGATGTGAGCTGGCCCAACACCTCCTATAACTACAGTTGGCTGGACTGATTCTGTGTGGAAGATTAACAGACAGGTGAAATTTCTATAGGATTCAAACAATGGGTAATGGAGTTACCGTAAATATTCTACTATAACGCGAATTTTTTTGGCCTAAAAAAGCATCTAAATTTGCTGGGTCGCGTTATACTAGAGGATAAAAATCAGCCCTCCGACGACTGCGGCCGATCGTCGATAATAACAACATCGTTAACAACATCGATAATAACTTCTCCCAAACATTGATAAATAGGCCTATTTCCAAACTGCCTCGAACCAAAGCCTACAAGAAAATATTATGTAGTGAAAATATTAAACTGAATAAAGATTACTTGTCTTGTTATTAAGAAAATTGATGTACTGTTGTGTTTTTTTTTTCGATGTGCGAGTGAGAAAGCTTTCCCTATCAATGTAGGGCTATAAACTTCCAGACTGCCTCGAAGTTGAGGCAGTTGCTTTTGTCGAAGTCGCTTTCTGTGCTGATGACATTCAGACGAATTTGCCGTGTATTATACATTAATTACATTACATATAATGTCCAGTTCATTATACAATATATTAATTTACATTTTATTCGAATTACTCGTCGCCAACATCTAACAACATCGATAATAACTTCTCCCAAACATCGAAACTTCTAATTAGGCCTACTTCCAAACTGCCTCGAACCAAAGCCTACAAGAAAGCTTATGTAGTGAAAATATTAAACTGAATAAAGATTACTTGTCTTGTTATTAAGAAAATTGATGTACTGTTGTGTTTTTTTGTCGATGTGCGAGTGAGAAAGCTTTCCCTATCAATGTAGGGCTATAAACTTCCAGACTGCCTCGAAGTTGAAGCAGTTGCTTTTGTCGAAGTCGCTTTCTGTGCTGATGACATTCAGACGAATTTGCCGTGTATTATACATTAATTACATTGCATATAATGTCCAGTTCATTATACAATATATTAATTCACTTTTTATTCGAATTTCTCGTCACCAACATCTAACAACATCGATAATAACTTCTCCCAAACATCGAAACTTCTAATTAGGCCTACTTCCAAACTGCCTCGAACCAAAGCCTACAAGAAAGCTTATGTAGTGAAAATATTAAACTGAATAAAGATTACTTGTCTTTTTATTAAGAAAATTGATGTACTGTTGTGTTTTTTTGTCGATGTGCAAGTGAGAAAGCTTTCCATATCAAAGTAGGGCTATAAACTTCCAAACTGCCTCGAAGTTGAGGCAGTTGCTTTTGTCGAAGTCGCTTTCTGTACTGATGACATTCAGACGAATTAAATTCAAATGTTCCAAAATTAAATTGAATTTTGGTGTAAAAATGCATGTAACTGAACTTTTAATTTCCCCCATTAAAATCATTTGGGTTACAAACAGGCACGATATGCTGATTCATTTCATAAAAACATGTAAAAAAAAGGACTCTTCAGCCAATGGACATTGCCACCCAATATACCACTTTGTGTTGATTGGTTAGTTTTGATTGACAATAGCACTGCAAGCACTATATAAATTCTGGGACGATGAAGATGACCCTTGTGGGTACATCAGGCTTCTTTTCTAGCTCAGTGTATTTCCCTTGGAATATGATTATGAAGGGTGAGATTATGGAAGCTATGCTTCAAGTTCCACTTGAATACCGATACACTACACTGTTCGATTGTCGAAGATGAAGATGCAGCCAATTGTTTAGAGGAAGAAGACTGAGATACAGATGTCAAATTAACTGAGGAAGATTGGAAAGACCTGTTCGAAGACACATATGAATCAGATTTTGAAGGTTTTTGAATATTAAATATCCAGACTATTTAAAAATAAAGATTTTTTTTCTGTATAAGTTTGTGCATTTTTTTTCTCGCGAGGAGTCAAAAATGGGGGTCGCGTTATACAAGAGGATAGGATTTTTGCCGATTTTTTGGGCCGAAAAAGTGGAGTCGCGTTATACAAGAGGTCGCGTTATAGTAGAATATTTACGGTAATCCTTCTTTAGAATTCCATCACTCTTACTATTCGCTCTGCTAACTTCCATGTTTACATGAAAGGAGTGAAGAAGGAAATATTTCCAAGAGGCTCACCAAGGCAGAAGAAGCAACCCATAGCTGATAATACATTTTTTATTATTCTGAAGCTGTTAATATAAGCTCACAATCAAGTACAATATTTATACCGAAGCTTATTCTGAAGCTGTTTATATGATCACAATCATGATGGAGGTTTTTTTTCAATAGAAAATATTCAACTTTCTGGAATTTCTTTGTAGAAATCACAAAATTCAAGGACTATTTCTTATTTTTTACTTTTTTCAAGGTTTTCAAGCACTTGAAAATGAAACTTTTTTTTCCAAGCAGTTTTCAAGGTTTTTTAAAAGCATACGAACCATATGTTAGGACTCTCCAATAACGCACAGTTTGGGTCATATAGGAGCCGTTTACCTATTTTTTTTATTTCCCTGTCTGGCCATGTGCACAGCGAACCATTCAACAATAAACAAACCCTGTGCACGTGGAGACGTTGCTCTACTAAAAAAATAAATCTCCATTCAAATGTGCACACTACATGTTTATACATGTTTAGAAAGTTATTTTTTATTAATACTTTTTTCCACATTTATTGGCACCCCTCCTTTAACAAAGGGGGTTTCTGGGCAACCAGGAAAGCCCCCTGAATACGCCACTGCAATGTACAGCTTCTGCTGGAGATTACTTTGATTAAGTAGGCATGTTGCTTTCTTTTCATTACTGCATTCCCTATAACACACAAAATCGACATTTCATTTGCAACAACCTACTGTAAGAAACTTGAACCCTTTCCTGTATGACTCTAAAGATGGTCGTTGGCTGATTCTTTATCCTTTTGTGACATTCCAAAGGGGAGGTGCTCGTCTCATGGGGTCACCCGATGGTAGCCACCACCCCCAACCAGGGACAGTCAACACGAGTTCTGAGGCTTGTACGGGGTAAGCAACACAGAGTCTGTGAGTACGAGATAACACTACAATAATTTATTCAAAGAAACTATTTTAAATAATATAATTCAAACTAGTAGGGGCGCCTAAGAAAACAATATAGCCACATAATATATGCACAATAATACTAGACTTCATCACCTGGCTATTCCTACACCCTTCCAGAATCTGTGGCTTTACAAGGTACTTTTTGCTGTCCAGCCTTAAACAGGGCCATGTGTTATACAGAGTAGTGCAAATAAAAGTATCCTCACACGCATGTATAAGGGTCGTACAAATGAAAACAAAAATTATTTATTTTATCCAAAGTGTATACAAGGAATTTAAAAATACTCTCCAAATGCGTTAAGGCATTTATCCCACTGTGTAACAAGGCGTGTAATTCCTTTATGGAAGAAGTCTTTCGGTTGCGTGTGGAACCATTCCAATACCTCTTCCTTCACTTCATCGTCCGACTGAAACCTGCGGCCTTTCAGATGTTTCTTGAGATCCCCAAACACGTGAAAGTCACATGAGGATAGGTCAGGGCTGTAAAGTGGATGCTGCATTGCTTCCCAGTTGAACATTTTGATGAGGTCTACCGTTGCTTTCGAGGTGTGAGGATACGCGTTGTCGTGGAGAAGAAGCACTCCTTCTGTAAGGAGTCCAGGACGCTTGCATTTGATGGCCACACGCAGTGGCTTCAATGTTTCCCCATATCGTGCTGCCTTAACTGTGGTGCCTTTTTCAAGAAAGTCGAGTAAAATCGGGCCTTTGCGATCAAAAAACACGGCCAACATCACCTTCCCCATGCTGTTTGCGATTGCTTTTGATTTTTTCGCGATTTGACTTTGATTTGATTGCGACTGTTTGTTTAGACGAAGCGCGAGCTATCGTTCTTTCTCACGTGATGCAACACTTGCAACCTATTGTTCAATTTGCACGTGGGGTTTCGCAGTTGTTGAAAACAAAAACTTACAATCCTACACGTTGTCTTTTTTTTCCCCCACACAAATTTTCGTTTTCATTTGTACGACCCTTATATTTTCAATTCATGCAAGGCTACTTTTATTTGCACCACCCTGTACTTTGAACCCTGGCTCCCAGGTGCTCATCAGTCATTATGATGATAATAAATCACCTAATATTATTTGGATCTGTTTTAATTAATTTAATTAATAAATATTAATTATTTTAACTATTTTATTAGAACCATTCTCCTCGATTTTCAGCGTGAAGCAGGTATTTATGCTCAATAGTCATTTGACATTTAGTGTAATTGACCAAATGTTTTAGTTTATTTGTAATCTGTAACTTTTTCATCTCTTCATTCATTGTTCCATCTTTTCTTCCTTTGTTCAAAGATCGTTAAAAGATGTGGTAGAAGTAGCTTTAAAAAATCATTGCTAAGCAACAAGCCGTGAAGGGGAGGGCTACCGCCAACGATTTTTCGAGACGCTAGCTTGCTTCTATTAAGCAGTAAAAGCAAAGGAGAATCGATGGAAACAATGAATGGTGGATTCATTTTTCCCGCGTTAATTTTGTGATTATAAAAGAGGGGACTGGACAGTGCTTCTCTCTCTCTCTCTCTCTCTCTCTCTCTCTCTCTCTCTCTCTCTCTCGACTCTCTCGAATCTCTCTTATCACCCTTATATCTCTTGTTCATCGGAGATCCTATTTCTCTTCATCAATTGGTGAGGTGAGGTCCTCCACTGACCATTTTCTCCTACTCTGCTCCGGCCCATCGTCTCATGTGTTAGGCAGAAATTTGATGACACTTTCTTAGCTCTCGCCCTTTGAGGCAACAACGTTCTCTGGTAAGCGTGGAGGGTGGAAGGCTGTCACTAACTGAGACACCGGTGCAGCAAGGGAAAGTCAACACAAGTCAGTGTGAATGAAAGCGGAGAACGCAACACCAAGCAGCAGACACCAACGGATGACGATCCTGGTTGTGGTAATATCATCGGAGGTGAACATCTGCTTTTTACGGGAAAATGCAGTGGGCCATACTGTGAGTATAAGCAGTGACCATAGCGGGAATCAACAGCCAATACTCGGCGCATGCTCGTCTGGGAATCGTCAGCGGCCGTCAACGCAGCACGAAACTTCAGCGGCAACGACATCATCATCGACGTCTTCGCAAACATAAGCACACTCAAGCATCGAATCAACATCTACAGTAGTGATTAACGTAAAGAACAGATAGGTGTATCAAAACTCCAACTCAATTAGATAAAGTTAAACTGATTATTTGAGAGAGAACTTGGCACTAGCACATGTTTTCTTTAATTATGTAAAAGAGGGAAACTTTAGCTCATAACGAACTTTTCACTTGTAAGAACTTTAAAATCAACAAATTAATTATTTATTCAACTCATCATTTATCTTGATTTTTCTGTAAGATTACTAACACACTAATTAAGAACTTATTTTGCCTTGAATAAAATTTATTAAATTTCATTCGCTTGTAGTATCTTTATGAGCATAAATAATTTTGCTTCACTTAAGTACTCTTAACGTTAATTGAAAGCAGAGGAGAACATTATTAAAGTAATATTCTAACAATCCATATCAGGAGTAATAGTTAAGAAGGGGACTTTTATTGTTAAATAAATAAATCAATAAAATATTGCGGGCACAACGAAACAAGTACTTTAACCTAGAGTAAGTGGGGGTGTAACTTATTCTGAAGAGCCTTCTCTTGGAAAGGGAGGGGGGGGGGGCTCAAACTGCGAGGACTGTTCTTTTGTGAGACAGCAGGCAGTCACAAAAGGTAAGTGAACACTATACGGATTTTAATTAACTATAATAATGGTGGACTATAATTTACTTTGAGGGAATTCTTAACTAAATTAAGTAGAGGGGTCTAGCAGCCAGATAAGAAAATATTTTTTTTCTAAATCCTCCCCCACCCCATCACAATTTAATCATCACGCACTGCCTCATACCTGCATCCAGTGCAGTAAAATTCATCTCATGACTTGTTGTCGACGCACCGAAAACATCAAGTGATCCCTTTTTTTATGCACAACCACGACAGGGGGACCACATTAACCCTTCCATGTCCATGCAGGACTCAAATAACTCAAACAACAAATAATAATAATCCCACACGCTGCTATCGCGATACCATGGGCATTCCAAATGCCCCATCCCAAAACGGAACAAGGCACACTGTATGAGCAAACCAGACTTCACACACTGAACAATAAGAATCCCAACAGCAGGTGGACACTTGTACTGTTTTCTCCTATGATGCCTAAGACAAAGTATGTGTGCTAGATTCTCGATTCACTTAATCTTATGAATGTTAGTGTGGTTAGGGTTACCGTACTCCCCAAGTTTGAAAGGGAGTACACGACGCTGTCCGGGTTAAAATGTTTGTAAACATCCTATGGCAATTAATTTTGATATTCATCCTTTCACCTTAAATTTGAACTTTCAAATTCTCTTGTAAATATTCTTATTGTATCTGATTAAATTGCTCCGCATTTTAAGTTACTGCCATTTGACCCTTATTATTTTATTACATACTAGAGGTGAACCCACCCGATTGTATAATCGGGAAATAACCCATTGTTAGATTTTTTTCTTTGTTGTGACACAGTCCACCGTCGCTGATTTTATATGTATATGATTTCAATATACGAGAGGTGATCAAAAAGTAATGTCGTGTATTTTTTTTCTCGAAAATGACGGCAGATATTAGAAAATTGCAATATATAAAAGTTAGTTTGGTTCGTTGTTAAAGTTTCCTGTGAATGTCTTGTGCGTCTGCCAAGCACCAGTGACGTGACAGTCCAAACAAGATGGCGGCTCTCATTTCATTGTCCAGTGCTTTTGAGCGGCAAAGTGTTATGAGTTTTCTTTGTGCAAAAGGACTGAAACCGGTCGATCTCCATAAGGAAATTATGTCGGTGTATGGAGGTGATATCGTGCAGCTCCAAAGAGTGCAATGTTGGTGCAAGGCTTTTAAAGAAGGATGAGAGGTTCTGCTGGACGAACATCGCTCTGGCCGGCCACGAGAATCCATGACTGACAGTAACATTGCCGCTGCGGAAGCGCAGATGCGGGAGAACCGGTGTATTACCGAGAGAGAAACTGCTTCAACGTGGGACATTTCATATGGGAAGGAGTACGACATGGTTCACAAGCAGCTTTCGGCTTCGCAAAGTGTCCTGCAGACGGGTGCCACGACAGTTGATGGCTGAACATCAAGGTGCTCATTTCCATGCTTATCTGGTGCATCTCACCCGATACCAGGAGGAGAGTCAGGAATTTTTGGATAGAATCATCACAGCTGATGAAACATGGGTCCTCCATTTCACGGCCAAAACAAAGATGCAATCGGCGGTTTGGAAACACACCTCATCTCCCACAGCGAAAAAGTTCAAAGCTGTACCAACAGCCGGCAAGGTCATGTTGACATGTTATTGGATTGCCGTGGTCTGATACTGCTTGAGTTTCTTCCACCGCATACCACTATCAATTCCAAACGCTACAGAGGCACATTGAGGAATCTTCGAGCAGTCATACGCAGAAAAAGACCTGACTTGGCAATAGAGGACATCGTGCTGCACCACGATAAAGCACATCCCCACACAGCAAAACGGGTCACTGACCTGTTGCAGCGATGGAACTGGGAAACACTGCTTCATCCTCCACACAACCCGGACCTCGCTCCCAGTGACTACCATATCTTTGGACCGTTGAAGAAGTCACTGGCCGGTCAGCATTTCCATGACAAGGTGAAATCGGCAGTTTGCAACTGGTTTCACACTCAACCGGACGACTTTTATCGACAGGGCGTGGAAAAACTTGTCCACTGCTGGGATCGTTGCCTCAATCGGCTTGCAGATTATGTGGAAAAATAAAAGTTGAATTGTTCTATCGAATGTACATGTGTTTACTTTTCCCGGTCACAGTTTTAGAGAAAAAAAAAACGCACCATTACTTTTTGATCACCCCTCGAACATATATTGGAATATCAGAGCTGTACAAAATAATATTATTTATCAATTTACCTGCATCAGTGCCATGTTAGCTACAATCATGTTCCACTGCTCTGATGCTGTGTCCATGTTGCCTAAATTGGCCTGAAAATAAAATTGATACATTTTTAAAATAAATGGGATACCAATGATTAAGTCATACTTTGATTAAGTCAAAAAACTTCAGTTTAAATCTAGTGCTGATGCAGTTGATCAAAGCAGATAATTAAACTCTACAATAAAAATACAAAATATATCTAAAACAGAAAATTCTTACGATTTTACGTTTCGTGTTTCGTATAATAACTGCTTGGTCTCCATGAAACTCCTATATTAAAAACATTAGAAAATCCCAGATTTTACATGATGTAAACGAAAATTTTCCCACATCCTCCTTTTTATTGCAGTGTTCTAATTGTTTTTTCCCATATTTTTTTTGTTTGAGACAACAGTTTTCTCATGACTTCCTGTTTAGGCAAGAAGCCAAAACAGAAGCAAAGATATTGTGCAGAAGCCCTTACTTTATTTCAGTTATATGAGTGTGTGTGACTCATCTTTCTTGGCCACACGATACAAAAATGGATAAATGAAGACTACTCCAAAGAGCAAATGTTTTTCGGTTAAGGCAGCGATAATTGAAACTGCAAAATGATTTCATGGCGCAAAAGTGGAGTTAGCAAAATCATTAGAAATAGTCACTTCAACTTTGCAACAATTTTAAGACAAAAGGATACTGTGCAGTTAAATTTCAGAAAAATGGGAATGCTTTCGAAGAAGAGAAAATCTTTAAAAACTACGTCATTTGATGAAAAATAGTGCAATAAAATAGTTTATTTTTTCCCTTTCACGTTTTAAATGTTCTTTTTAATTGTATATGTGTTTGAAATGTACTACTTTATTGATTTTTAATGCCCTTGTTTTTATGTTTTCCGGCATTACAGGTTTTTTTTTTGGTTTTTTTTTGGCAGGGCAACGAACAACGTAAGATATCGGGGTTTTACTGTATATGGAAATTGAATATTACCTGCAATATTCATGTAAAAATATTCTCAAACTGGAAACAATATTCGTGCATTAAGGTATTAAAATGCAGATTTTTTCTTCATTTTAAAATTAACTTGACCACAAAATTGACCACGTTGTTTATGAACAACTCCCTTATCGAAAGGTCACAGAGAGTCCACCCACACTTCCTAATTGTTGGCATCCTAAACAGATTTTTAAATCCTACAATAGTTATCAAGTAATTTGAGAGGTATAGAAATTTAAACCTTTTTGTATACCAAAACAAATATCGACATAGCAATCAAGATAATTTTACATCATTTCAATTTACCGTAAAAGCTCGATTTGAGGCCAGGTATTTATCTAAATACTTCAGCTGAAAGTCAGTCTCAAATAAAGGCCCCATCTATTGGCAAACTTCTCCCCATTCTCAGATTGGCAGCTGATTTTATGCAAACACTTCCTGAAGCAGTAATCTCTAGTGATTTTAAACAATAAAATATCTACTAGCAAACTTTTGTATTTTATGAAGTGAAACTTTCAAATTTCGTTTTTAATAATTTTTTTTCACTAACTTGCATGTCAAACTTTAGCAATGGGGCTTGAACAGATTAATTGGGGGTGGAGAGGTTCAAGACAGTTTTTAAAACAGAAGTCCGGGCCACAGATTAAGCTTTTACGGTACACAAAAAAGATTGATATCACAAGGTCTCATAAGTCATCTCCTTGTTGTAACTATATTCAAGCACTTATTTTGGTTGTTTCTTTCAGCCAACACATCCAATTGTACAGGGCGATCCAAAAGTTCAGTTCACCCAAAGATATATAGGGTGTTCCAAAATGATCTAGACAACTTTTCATCATTATATTAAAAAAAAAACTATCACAAATAGAGACAAGTGGTTTACAACAATCAACTCAAAAAGTTTTTTGATATATTAGTAAAGTTCAATATGGGCACCATTTGTTGCATGGACAAGATCCAAACGATATTCAACCTCTGCCTATATTCTTACCAGCATCGCCTCATCTACCAAAATAACTGCAAAAACAATGTGGGACTTCAAATCCGCCACACTTTTGACTTGTGTTGTACACTTCATCCTTAAGAAAACCCCACAGGAAAACGTTCAAAGGTGTCAGGTCAGGTGAACGAGGTGGCCACAACAAAGGCCCATCTCGCCCAATCCACCACTAAGGGAATATAGCTTTAACCGTTTTACGCCACGCCAATTTTTGAAGGAAAAAGTGATAACTAACTCGGGAAACTTTTTTTGTAAATTAATTAATGAACCTTTTGGAAAGAAAATTCTTGTAATAAATTGGAGATGTTTGTTTGTTTTTAGCATTTATTCCATTTCCATATATATATTTCAATATTTTTTGAAAAATTAATAGAAATTGTTAAATAATGTCACAGAAATAAAATAAGCAGATTCAAAATTTTTTCAGAATTTATACATGAAGGTTCATGAAAAATGAAAATACCGTAAATATTCTACTATAACGCGAATTTTTTTGGCCTAAAAAAGCATCTAAATTTGCTGGGTCGCGTTATACTAGAGGATAAAAATCAGCCCTCCGACGACTGCGGCCGATCGTCGATAATAACATCGATAATAACATCGTTAACAACTTCTCCCAAACATTGATAAACAGGCCTACTTCCAAACTGCCTCGAACCAAAGCCTACAAGAAAATATTATGTAGTGAAAATATTAAACTGAATAAAGATTACTTGTCTTTTTA
>JAHWFO010029798.1:384413-402741 GCA_023313115.1 Rhysida immarginata
TAATTCACTTTTTATTCGAATTACTCGTCGCCAACATCTAACAACATTGATAATGACTTCTCCCAAACATCGAAACTTCTAAGACTTCGAAGACTGGGATACAGATGTCAAATTAACTGAGGAAGATTGGAAAGACCTGTTCGAAGACACAGATGAATCAGATTTTGAAGGTTTTTGAATATTAAATATCCAGATTTTTTTTCTGTATAAGTTCGTACATTTTATTTCTCGCGAGGAGTCAAAAATGGGGGTCGCGTTATACAAGAGGATAGGATTTTTGCCGATTTTTTGGTCCGAAAAAGTGGAGTCGCGTTATACAAGAAGTCGCGTTATAGTAGAATATTGATGGTAGTTATATTGTAGCTAGGTTTATTCATGACAGAATGGTGAAAAAAATTTTTAAATACGATTGTAAGTTATTTTTCTATGAATTTTCATTTGAATCTATGTCAAATTGTAATTTCAGCTCGCTAACGTAAACACGTCATTTGATTTATTCGCATGTGTAACCCGTGTGACTAGCTCCCCCTATTACGAGCGATGGCGCAAAGTTTGATTTCCTTGGTTCTCTGTAATGAGGGTGATGACGTCATGCAATCGCACAGCCAAAAGTGATGCAGCAAGGGGGGAGGATTGGACGGGACGATTGCAAGGACTCGGTTTTTTGTTGAAATATTATAATAATTTCTAATTCCCTTTAAAAATAATTGAGACATCAAAAGCAGGAGTATCTTCTGCTTTGGTTTGAATTAGTTTTTCCCATATTGGGCTGCAGTATTGTGTAATAGAGGTGTCAGTGCACGGGAAATATGAAAATTTTCTCCTTTTATGCACCAGTGCTCTGAGTAAGTCTAAATAACATTTTTTATTTACACTCAGATAAATATTTCCGTCTATTGCTAGAAAATAAATGTAAGGGTTGAGATATATAAGCAGTTTGAGATATCAAGCTGCATAAGGTAATTTTTTACAAGATTAGATATACATAGCTATTTCGTCGACTTGTAACGCTCTTCATTATGAGAGCAGCATGTTATAAATATTATTTTATTAAATTTCTAATGTTTGCATGTGCCTAATATCAAACAGATAAATTAAAGGAGGGTTTCTGTATTATATAAAAAAAAATTGGCAATAAAATGTCAAAAGATTTAACATTATTGAGTTTCAAATTTCAAGCTGTGTGCAACACATGATAATTCTCATAGAGAAGCCAAAAATGGCTTACGGCAGTTCAAGAATGTTAAGCGCATCTTGGACTGTTAACACCCAGTGAGGGATGCCATCTTGTTAGAAGAAAACATTTGGTTGGTCGTCCTGAAGTTGTGGAAATGCATACAGTTCAAGCATGTCAAGGTGGAATTAACCGTTGGCTCGATTAAAAAAAATGGGCCAAAAACTTGATCATGTAAAAGCCCGCACCACATGTTGACTTTGGGCTGCCACGCTCGACTTCAAGAACTTCATGGGGATTTGTGATCCCCAAATCCGCATATTATGATGATTGACCTTACCAGACATGTGAAAAGTTGCCTCATTTGAAAACACAACATACTTCAAAAAATGTTCATCATTGTCAATTCGTCGTAACATTTCTTCAGCATATGCTCAGCATTGTGGTTTATCAGTTTGTTTTAAAGCTTGCACAAGTTGAACTTTATAAGCATAAAGTTTAAGACGTTAGTGTAAAACACGTGAACAGTTGTTCCAGGAATTTGGAGCTGTCTGGCTGCTGATCTAATCGACTTACAAGGGCTACGTTGAAAAGCCTGCCGAACACGATCCACAGCCTCATTGCTAGTGCTTGGTCGACCTGTTGATTTCCTTGGTTGAGCACTTTCAGGGGTCATGAACTGTTCATGCCATTTTGCAATTTGGTCTCGAGGTGGTGGGGTCTTTCCATACTGTGTCCTAAAATTCCTTTGAGTTTGTGTTCCAGATTCAGTCTTAATAAACTATGCCACACTGAGTGCTTTCTCTACACTAGTTGCTACTTTCCGGAAACTGTCACAGGAACTAGAATGCCTTTATAACCAGAGTGTGGCCATACACGGAACAGTTTTCTATTGGTTGTTCATTGTCACGTGCTATTTTCCGCCATGTTATGTCCAAATTGCAAATATTTAGCATTAAGTTGTGTTGAGCTAAGACAGTTTTTTTTATAATTTTAAAAGATTTTAGAGACCAAAAATGCCTTCCTGTGCTGCAGTAGGGTGTTCTGATCTCCCTGAATATGGTTTTATAATGAAACGTTTTCCTCACGACCCAGAAAGACAGTCAATTTGGGATGCGAAGATGAAAAGAGTAAAGTGGAAACCTTCAGCCTTTGTGAGGTTAGTAAAAATCAAATGTTTCGATATATCGTATTTATTCTACTACAATCGCCTAAAACACCTAAATTTGTGGGATCGTATTATACAAGTGTATAATAAGAGCCCCGCCACCCCCCCCAGCGGAGGCGGGGGGGGGGGGGTCGAACGAACATCGGACTGACGGAGTTCAAACAAAATTAGCGTATAATATACATGACAGTACATTGGAAACGCAGATAATTCTCAATGATTTCTGGTTTTCATTCCAACCTTAAATTTTATTTAGAGGCGCCAATTGAGTCACAAAATTGACCCACTTAAGGTGTGGAAGAGTTTGGAGAGATTCAACTTTCATTTGTGTTGTTAAATTATACAGTAATATACAATGTTCTTTATACAGTATATTAATTCACTTTTTGTTTGAATTTTCCCTTGTTTAAAGCTAAAACAAAAATAATTTCTCAAAAAGATAACAACTTCAAAACTGTTTCGATCTGATAAAGTTGCATTTTGTCCTGTTGCTTCTTTTCCGATCATATGAGAACGAAGTTAAGTATTGTTGTGAGAACGTATGATAAAGAAGTATTGTTGATTTTAAAGTAAATTATTTTCTGATTATTAAAAGAAACATTTTGATGAAGATCAATGGGAAAAAGATAGCGTCAACAGAAAACAAAAACTGAAGATGAAAGGCTATTAGAGAAGTTTCTTCTCGAGCCTAATGTTCAATGCAAGTAGCTTGTTATAGAAACACTAAAAATTAGCGAAAAAAAAATATAAAAACTTTACATTCCCTTGTCATAACATAAAAAGCCCAAATTCATTATGCGATTTGTTGTTTTTCGTTTGAAAAGTTTTGGTGTTAAAAACAAAAAAAGAAACTTACTGTTAAAGAACAGACAAAATGTAGAGGAAATTAAGATAGCAAAAGTATGGCAATGCATACCATATTGTCATGAAATTAACTTTTCAGTTTTACATGTTTAAAATTTCAATTGTATTTTGTTGTTGTGAAATTTATTTTAAAATTCAGTTAATAAATTAGCCCCTTTTTTTTCCTTCATATTTATTTATTTATTTATTTAGAAATGAAAGGATGAATTAACCCACAGGTGCCAGTATGGTCAAGAATGACCGACAGGTAGGCCACTGAGGGGCATCCAACATATAAATAAAATACAAATTCTAACTGACTAATACGAGTCATGAAAATACAGACAACAATAAACTCGACATAACAGCAAAAAATGCAGCAAAATAATCAACAGCTGTAACGAAGTTCGTTAAATTAATAACAAATGTACTGTAAATACTATAAACTACAATACCAAGTTGTTCTAACAAATTCATTGTAGTTAAAAACAGAAAATTGATCATAACAAAATCAAATGCGAAAACCAGGGTCAAGATTACGGACGTAACATAGGAGCTGCTTATAAAAGTTGCTAAAATTCCCTTCAGAACGAAGACTGGGAGGCAAATGTGACCAAAACATGATGCCGACGTATGATAAACATCGTCGACGATAATTGTGTATTGTTAAAGGAGGAATAATTTGACTTTTAAGTCTTATAGTGTAGTGATGGTTTGTTGGATTATGATTCAACTCAAAAGTTGGTGAGGCAGACCACTTTGAATTAATAATTTTATGAACAAAAAGACAGACACGTAAAAAACACAACTGAAAAATGGTTAATATACCAAGTTCAGAGAATCTCGCGGTTACTGAAACAGTTTTCGGCAGTCTAAGGTATGATCTAACAAACCACTTTTGCAATTTCAATACTATAGTGAGGTTTTGTTGAGTAGAAGAACCACAAAACACTACACAAAAGCAAAGGTATGAATAAATCCATGCATAATATAATTGAAAGAATTTTACTTGGTAAGTATCGCAGACGAGAGATAAGACCCTGCCTTCTGTTCAGTTTAGATAGTAAAAGATCAATATGTAGATCCCAAGTAAGGTCCCGAGTGATAGATACTCCAAGATAAGTAAAAGAATTCACAGTTTGTAAATGTTGGTTGTCACGCATTAATGAGAGTACATCAGGTACACCTTTTCTATTCCGCTGATAAAAAGACATCACTTTGGTTTTAATGACATTCACGTGCAAAGAATTGTAGTTCGCCCACAACTTCAAATCCACAAGCGCATTAATAAGTAATACTAGCAAATCAGATAATTTAGGGGTCGCAGCTAAAAACGTGATGTCATCAGCGTAAAGTATAATCTTTACAGTGGATTGTGGTAGGATATAATTGACAATGTCGTTAATAAATAGACAAAATAATAAGAGTGATAAAATCGACCCCTGGGGTACACCTACATTAAGTACTATAGTCTCAGAAGTAGCATCAAATATTTGCAACAAGTAAGAACTCTCCGTCAGAAAAGACTTTAACCAATGTAACGGCTGACCATAAATACCATTAATAATGAGAAAGCTTACAAAGAAGTCGATCAACAGAAACTAGGTCAAAAGCTTTGGTAAAATCAATATAAACTGCCGATACATAATTTTTAGAAGCCATCTCAGCTGAAACATATTCGAGAAGCTCATAACACGCAGTCTCAACGCTTCGCTTAGGTACAAAGCCGTGCTGGCATGTAGTAATAAAATTGTTAGAGAATATGTATTGCGACAAACACGTATGAAAGAGTCTCTCGAATACCTTTGCAAAAAACGGTAGAGAGGTAATAGGACGATAGTTGGCATAAAGAAGAGGGTCCCCCTTTTTAAAAATCGGAGTAACCCTAGCTTGTTTCAGAACTGTGGAAAAACGCCTACATTTAAAGAATGTTTAAAGATATATGTCAAAGGAAGAGCTAGTAATCGATTGAAGTTAGCCAATATTTTTGAGGGTAAGCCCAAAGGATCTAATGCCATAGAAGACTTCAATTTACACATAACACTTATAACCTCCTCCGAGGTAGTAGGGGGTACATACAAACTAGTAACATTATTATCAAATTGAACTGTATCCTCATCTTTGACAGAATCAATAGAGACATTTGATGGACCAGGTAACAAGGTCTGAATAAGTTTTCTCTATTAACGTCACCTGTACCATCAAAGGGGAGGGGAGAAGATTTTCTGTCCTGAGCAAGGTCTTTTATGACTTGCCATTTACTTTTATTGGAGACAAGTCGCGAAAAAAGCCCTTTGAAGTAAGAAGCGAAAAAAGACCCATAGATATCAGCTTATCTATTTTATTTCGGTTTTTTCAGTAATGAAAGATTATCATTTTTTAAAAATACTTCTTCGATTTATTCTTTAATTATGTAATGTTTAATTAAAATTTTCATACGGTGGATATTCATTTTATAAAAAAAAAAATTGTGACATGATTAATAATGAAATAATAAATGGGAAGAAACAAAAAAATGGGGAAAAAAACAAAAAATAAATTTTAATTTACATTTTTTTAGTTTATTGTTTTTTTCTAATAATAAAAGTGGACTTTTATTTTCCATTTATTGATTCACACCATTAATTTGAGGGTTTTTTATGCCAAAAGTGCAAACTTTCTTGTTTCTGCTACACTAATCTATAGACAGATTGGACACAATATGGCTGCCTGGCCTCTCGTGGTCACACTCTGGTTATGGACTTCGCACGAGTGACGTTAACAGTTAGCTCCACCCCTTGGCAACACGCCATCTTGGTTCCACACATGTCATTGCTAAGCATTAGATATACTGACTCGGAGAGTAGTTTGGCTACATAAGTGATCAGAATGTCTGCAATAAAACCATATTTTATTGCTGTTTTTTATGACGACCCAAAATTAATTTCAAAAGGAAAAAAAGATTTAAACTCTTCCTAGCAACGGCTGCGTGGAACCAAGATGGCGAATCACTAAGGAAGTGACGTCTCTTTGTACGAAGTCCATAAAGGCACTCTAACAGGAACGAAGGTGCAGTGACACCTAGCGTGATAATGCTGCATCAAGAAAACTTTTTCAGTTGATAAACAATTTGTTGAAAACCATTTGTCTCTATCTGAAATAGTTTTTTTAATATAATGATCAAAAGTTGTCTAATACATTTCGGAACATAGGTATATATCAAGCACGCCCAATAGCGCTTGATCTCCTTACGTGGTGACATTTAAAGGCTAGCATATTCCGCCGATCTCGCATGTTGCAGTGAACACTAGAAGAACTGAAAGCTGCCATATGCCAAGAAACTGCAGCAATAGTACCAGAAATGACCAAGTAATTCAGAACTTCAGGGAGAGCCTTCAGAAATGCATAGATAATGAAGGTCAGCATTTGGACAATATTGTTTTCAAAACTAAATGATATTATATATGACATAAACGATAAACAATGTTCTTTCAAACTGTGAAATAAATTTTGAATTTCCTCTATAATTGCTTTGTTATTTGCATTTGAAATCCGGGATTTATTTCTGCTGCACCCTGTATAAACCACCTTTGAAACCATTAAACATACAGATGTCAAATCTGCAGTGGATATTCTTTAATCAATGCGACACTGATTGAGCCTACAGTAAATGTTCAAAGTGACCCCAATTCTGCTGCTTGAACAAAGAAACACGACAGGAGATATTCTTGGAAATAATTAAAAAGAAAATACAATTGTCGCAAACCATCCAGGATAGAATTATGGCAAGCAATATAACTTAATCAAGACAAATATATGGCGATCTGTTATGGAACCACATTTCGCTTTAATGAGCAAATGATACTAAACCAGATTTCATATACGGTAGTTTTGAACACTTTACTTATACTATATATCAATTTTATATTTTTAACTTTCATTTTTATTAAGAAAAAAATCTTAAATTGCCCCCCCCCCTCTTAAATTGGTCATACTTGATTTTTTATCAGATAGGTCATACTCTCTTAGTCTTTCTAATGTTACTTCTGCTCCGTTAATTCGTAATCAGAGGGTCCCTCAACGCACTATCCTTTCTCCTCTATTACTTAATTTATTTATTAATGATCTTTCTTTTAATTTATATATCCCTTTGATAATTTGCTATGCTGATGATATTGTGACAAACTCAGTTATTATCGAAGTTTAAAGTTACAGTAATCCTCCTTACAAAAGAGATACACGACACTTTCCTGTTCCTTTGGTCTCAACTCTCCACTTGATGATTTGTGAACTTGCAAACAGCCGCATAAGTAGCTTTGAAGAACGCACCATGCGGCCATTAGGCCTAACACCCGATGCAATGCTTTGTCATCAATTTAGAGACGATCTGTGTGAAAATCTTTAATGTTATCCACAATCAATGCACGTAAAAGGAACTCTACAATGTGTAGAATCAAACTATGGAACCATTCTATGGAGAAAATAGTGTTTTCATCTAATTTTCTTTGTTGTTACTAATCTTGTTCGACATTGCATTACCGCTTGGCCTGCTGGGTAATCTTGGATTCGTTGGTTCCTTTCCTGCTTCGCTCATTCCTGTTACCGGAATATTATGAGTGTTTCTGGCTTTGCTACCAGAGGGCGAGCCCAGAATTCTGTGCGGGATTGGACCCAGGTATAAATAGGGGACCACAGAATTCGAAAGGCATTCTGAATCAGGCTCCCACCGGGTAAAGGACTCCAAGCAGATGCAAGGACTAGACGACTCCAAAGAGACCCAGCATGGCAAGGGTAAATCCAGCTATTATGATTATGCATATTTTTGTCTAGAATTTTATTGATGCTTGTAAAACTTAGTAACCATCCTTTTAGTTTAGTTTCGTGTGGGTATAATTTTGAATTTATTCTGTAGTTTAAATCTAATTTATCTGAATGTATAAAATCAATGTAATCTTAATGGTTGGGGCTTTTTGTTAAGGGGTGATCTTAATCTTGAGCACAGTTGATATTGCAGTCTTGTCTTTGCCTAATTTATTGTATCTAAGCATGAGTTGTTGTATATTAAGTTTTGATAGTATGTATTAAACTTTATCCTATCTAAACCAAAATCCTGACTATTTGTTGTCATTTCTCAATATAATCACAACCCATTCACCACAATTGGCATGCGAACAGGGACTGTGATAATTGAGAATATTATGGGGAGAAATAATAATGCAGAAGTTGAGACAGCGGAAGGCAGTATCCCTTCAGTGTCAGGTTTTACCCATCTGATTCCAACCTTTTTCTGGTGAGGACAGTTCTATAGATTTAGAAGGGTTTTTTTCTGTTTAGTTGGTAGTGTGGCCACTCTGGCTGTAGTGTAAAAACTTGCCCAAAAATTCAATGAACTACAGCTATACAATATAAGTGACAGCAAAGAATTGAAGGAGAGATTAGTCAGGGTTCTGGGGAAGAGAACGGACAGAAAGGATGATGTGAGAGTTCTTTATGGCATAGCAGGGAAAGCGTAGAGGAATTTGCAGCGAGATTGGAACAATTATGGGATAAGTTAGTAGAATATTAACCAAGCATGGAACCTCAAAGAGCAACTATATTGTTAAAACGTTTTGCTGAAAATCTACTTCCTGCACATGTCAGGACGGTTTTCCAGAAGGAAACTGATACATTTGAGAAGACGCTAGAAGAAGCCATTAAGTCTGAAACCTAGAATCTAAGTATTCTATAGAAAGTTGTAATGTCGGAGAAATGAGGGAGTCCAGGGATCTCAGATCGAAGCACTAGAGCGTATAGTAGTACAACAAGGTAAAAACTTAGAGCTAAGGGAAAAGGAAAGAAATGAAAAGCAAGAGTTATTACAGAAATTATTTATGAAGACAGATATGCTAGAATAAAAGTTGGAAACTAAGAGAAAAAGGAGAAACAACGTGCGAGTTCCAGGGAACTGTTTTGTCTGCGGGAAAGGGGAACATCACGCAAGATTTTGTGATGTGACATAGTCACTTTGTTGTTTTATTATTTTGTTCTTATTTGTAAAGGGTTACAGTAGTCCTCCCTTAGAAAAGGACTACATGCCACCTTCAGGTGTCAAAGTATTTTGTTGTTTTGAATATGTTTCTTGAGATCCCTTTTGATCAATCTTAAGCCTATGAATGTTTAGGATATCGTGATACCTTTTTCCCCTATGGGTACAAAACCTCCTCTTGTGATAGCGAAGTTTGCCATGCGGCCATTAGGCCTATCGCCCGTCGAGGCCTATTTCTTATGATTTTAAGTCAAAAGCTTGTCTTATGAATCTGTATTCCCTAAAGCATTATTGAACTTGTTGTGTAAAATTATATTAGTTAAGAATTTGAATTTAATTAATCAGATTTATTAGTTTTTGAACTATTTTGTGTATTAAGCTGCTTTTGGCTGTGGCAATGCATGCTGGGAGGATCGAATTTCGATTCCTTCCCCGACTGTGTTGTCACTTTCGATTCCGGAAGTTATATGAGAAAATTCCAGGTTCACCACTAGAGGGCGATCCCATGATTCTCTGCGGGATTTGCCTGGAGTATAAAAAGGAGGTCGGCAGCAGCATTCGGGAGATTCCTGATCCAGAGACGAATCCAGCTAGACCCATTCAAGATGGAAGACCAGGAGGAAGAAGACGACGATGCCGAAGCAGATGACTGCAACCCGGGAATAGTTGTACTGCCCGGATTGGATTCCTGTAACTTTGCAATCGATGGTTAGGCCTAACCCTCTTTCATTTACGGAAAGAGAAATCCTCGTGGTAATTTATTGCATTATTGATGTCCTTAGATTATTTGTTTCTTTATATTGGGTTCTAGTGTAAAGCTTAAGGGAAATTTAATGATAGTTCTGGAAGTTTGGATTATGGATAGGATTTATAGCGGGATTTGGATTAATAAGAATTATGCTGTTATTAGAGGGAACTTTAGATTGTAATCTTTTGAAGTGTTAAAACATTTAGCATCATTTAGACAGCTTTGGATTGAATTTAATATTGTAGTTTGTAAAATTGTTAACTTTGGATTGTGAAGGTTTGCTTTATTGTATTCTTATCAGGGAATTGTTTAGAATTATCAAGTTTATTAGTATGACAGAATTAGTGATTTATCTGTATTTTGAATGTTATGATTGAGAAGCAGATCGAAGTATAAGCTATTTATTTGATAATTGATATTGGATTTTGTAATAGCTTAGGGAGATTATTAATTTATGAATGAATTGTGAGATTGTATTATTGTAAGTGCGATGAAATTTTAAGTTTATAAAAGCTTGTTATGCTGTGATTGGATTAGCCAACTTGGATCAAGCACTGTTATTAATGATTCTAGCATCATTGAATTGCTGTAGTTGGATTGGATTTATTTTTTTGTATAGATCAATAGTGGAGCATTCTGTAGATTTTGTTCACTAGCGCATGGGGTAGCTAAGCAGCCTCTTAATTTTGGGATTGTTTGGGATTTTAGATTTCAGTGCATTCTTGGTACTGGTGTTGTGCTGGGGTATTGGTATTGTGGCTCGTTGGCAGTGGATGGGTAGACCCGTTATTATGAATAGCTAGTCCCATTAGTACGGACTGGATTTTGGGTTCTATGTGGCACACCGATGTTGGATCCGGTAGTTTGGCTTTTGTTTCCACTGCAGCGACCATGCCCTCTTTTGTTTGTGTTATATGGCGGAAGTGCCATGTCAGTGACCAGTTTGCACTGTATGGTTGTTGTGTCCCTATTTTAGGTGTGGTCTTTATGTTTTAGTGGGGAGAATCTTAGGCTTAGTTATGCGCTAGTTTGTGTAATCTCTGCTTGCCACTACTTTGATCTTGCTTCATCTGCCATTTTATTTGTCTTTTATTGGATGATTTTGTAAGGCAATTTCATGTGAACGTATTCTTAGCACAGTGGGTAGCTAAACTTTTATTTTGTTTTCGGGAAGGTTTGGTTTTTGTTGTGTGCATGCTGGGTACTTGATTTGGTTGCCTGGTGGGTGTTTGGTTTAGTTGTAGAGGTGGACTTGTCCCGTTTTGGTTCGGGTTTTTGGTAGCCCTCTGGTGTAGGATCCAGTGTGTTGGCTTTGGTATCCCCCTTGCACTATCCAACCCCTTTTGTGGCTTTGGGAACACGACTTTAGGTTCGTGTTTGTAACCTGTATGCACACAGGGTCCCCTTAGTCCCTTGTTTAGGTTTGACGTGATAAGTAATTGGGAGTTGTTTGTTTAGACTGTTGCTAAGTAATACCGGATCATACAGTTGTCATTTAGATGATTTAGCTAGAGGCAGCTACTTGTTATTTACTGCCTATTCTGTATCTGCTTCATTTTATCTTTATAATTGTATCTATTTGTACTTTGTATTTATCTTGTCTATTATTTTTGTAAATAAACCTCTTTACGCATATCAAAATCGATCCCTCTCCCTTTTATTTTTATGTTGGCACCCTTCTTAGGAAGGACTGCTGACAAAGTGATAATAGTTAGAAAATTACTTCACCACAGTGAAAGCAGACATTTAAACTGAGAAGAGCCGTTCATGTTGACTAGCATGAACTGGCTGGTCCTCCTAAAAAATAATGACAATGGGTTATATAAAATAGAAATTAATACAGAAGGTTGTAGTATATTAGCTTTAACTGACACAAGTTCAGAGGTTTCTATCATTGACAATGAGATAGCCAAAAGAGTTAGGGATAAAGTAAGCTGGGAAGACATAGCCCTTTTGATAAAAGGAATCAGTGAGCATGTGGAGAGTGTGGACCACACCATATGGGCTAATATTCATTCTTCTGACAGTATTTCTGGATATAGAAAGTTTATCTGTATGGACTTAAAGGGGAGAGACTACTGAGCCTTCTAGGGTACTGATATGATTAAGAGCGTAGTAATTGAATGTAACGGCATACAAGTAGATCCCAGGCATGAAAATGCCTTAACTACGGATCAGAGAAGCTGAATAATCTCATTCTTAGATTTAATGATAGTTTTGGGGAGGGAGTTGAGAACCTCAGTGGGGTTAAAGATGTGGTCATTGACTTTAAGATAGAAAAAAAGGACCCAATCTTCGTTCGGCAATATCCGATACCCCACAAATATTTGGCATCATTCAAAAAATGCATTGATCAGTACCGGGAGGCATGTATCATCAAACCTAGCAAGTCCAGGTGGAACTCACCCGTATTTATAGTTCAAAAGGAAAATGGGGACATCTGCATGATGCTGGATTTGAGAAAAATTAATAATATCACCCAAGGGTTGGATTTTCCTATGCCCAAACCGCATGAAATATTACAAAGCCTTAACGGACATAAATAAGTTTCCGTACTGGATCTAAACTCTGGATATTTCCAGATCCCTGTGGCAGAGCATTTAAAGGAATGCTATGCTTTTCAAACCCCCTGAGGTAAATTTCAACTAACTAGGTTGCCCCAAGGAGGGAAGAATTCAGCGTCCGCCTTCCAAGGCATTATGTCAGACCTCCTAAGTGAGAACCTAGGAAGAGGGATTTACGTCTTTCAAGATGATGTCCTAGTGTATTCGGAAGCATTTGAGCAGCACATATTTTTGCTGGAGTGGATAATGAACATCTTCAAGGATAGGAATCTGGTAATGGAGAAGTCTAAATGTTCCTTTTGTGTGCCAGATGTCATATATCTTGGACACATTATTTCAGCAGAAGGAATCCGACCTGACCCGGGGAACGTGCAGCATATAGAACTGATTCCCCAGCCTACCAACTTGAAGGAAGTGAGATCATTATTGGGGGCTGTTAACTTTTATAGACCCTTCATAGACAAACTGTCCGACACTCTGTTGCCAATCACTGATTTAAAAAAAAGGGGCCACATTCAAGTGGTCAGGGAAATGTCAAGTGGCTTTTGACAAAATAAAAGCGGCTTTGAGCAGCCAGCCAGTCCTGATTCCTGCAGATTATGAACAGGAGTTTATCCTACTTACCGATGCTTCCCTTGGGGCCACAGGGGTGGGACTTCACCAAGTCAGGGATGGGTACCTAAGGCCCATTGCCTTCTATAGCTACAAGCTAAATAAGGCCCATTTAAATTACAGCACCATCGAGAAGGAGGCGCTAGCGTTTCTGATGGGTTTACATCAGTTTCGCCACATTGTACGGGGGTTCCCAGTGGTGGTCAGGAGTGATCACAAACCCCTTGCCTTCATAAAGAACTTCAAACACTCAAACCAGAGACTACTTAGACGGTCCCTGGAGGTGGAAGAATATAATATTCGAGTAGAGCATGTAAAGGGAGAGGACAATGGTATCGCTGACCTCCTTTCGAGGCTTCCAGCTAAAGAGGTTAAGGCCGTAATTCAACTGAACAATGAATCTATGATCAACAAGATCATCGAGTCCCAACATAACAACCCATGTATGTCACCTCTTATCAAAGGGAAGAGAGAGAAAAGGGCTTTTGAATCCAGGATAAAATGCTCATGATGATAGGCTAGAATAAGGGATCCAAGCTGTGCGTAGGTAGGGAGATGCGAGGCGAGCTGATTGAGAGAGCTAATTATGGTAGTCTGGCGGGGCATCAAGGAGTGGGTAGAACGCTAAATGCACTTCAGAAATGGTACTATTGGCCTAACATGGATAAGGAGGTTAGGGAGTTTATAAAGAGCTGCAGTGTATGCCAGCACTGTAAGTTGGTCAGAGAGAAAGATCTGTTTCAGGAAGGACTTTCTGCCTCCTCCCAGTACCAAAAGGTTACGGTAGATCTGATCGGGCCGCTCCTAGAGAGCCTGAATGGTAGTAAATATACAGTGAGTTAACAAAACTCATGGGATAGTTACTTAATATCTGGTTGGGCCACCTCTGGCCCTGTGGAGTGCAGCAATACGGCGTGGTAGTGAGTCTGCAAGTCCCTGGTACACTTCTGGAGGCAGTTGACACCAGATAGTCTGCAGAGCCGAAGATAGTTGCTGCCCGTTTGTGAGCGGATGATCCAGTGCCCGGAGCCTGACTTCAACAGCATCCCAGATATGCTCGATGGGATTCATGTCAGGGCTCCAGGCTGGCCAGATCAGTCATTGGACCTCTCCTGCATGCTCCTCGAACCATTCGCGTACGACATTGGAGCGATTTGGTGGAGCATTGTCATCTTGAAAGACTGCTACGTCGTCAGGGTGTTGAAATGTCAAAAACGGGTGCAGATGGTCTCCGATGAGTTGACGATAAAGTGGACCATTCAACATTTGGTCCAGGATAACCAGAGGGCCCATTCCAAACCAGGAAAATGCACCCCAGACCATCACTGACGACCCACCACCCTGCACCACCACCTGTTGGCATGCGGGATCCATCGTTTCGTGAGGTCTGCGCCACCCATGCTGCCTCCCATCAGCATGGTACAGTTGATATCGTGACTCATCTGACCATATGACGTTACACCACTGTTGCAGAGTCCAGCCAAGATGGTTGGTGGCAAATGCACGCCGGAGTGTCCGATGACGCTGGGCAAGCATTGGCACCCGTGTAGGGCGACGGCTACCAAACCCGAGGGCATGCAGATTCCGACGGATTGTCCACCGAGAGACTTATCTAGTGCGGCCAGTATTGAACTGGTCTGTGATTTGCTGCACTGTTACGCTCCTGTCTCTCTGAATCATTCGTCCCAGGTGTCGCCAGTCACGATCATTCAGGGCAGCTGGACGCCCGGTATGGTGCCTGTTGTGGACTGTGATGCCTTCATCCAGCCATTCCCGATACACCCTGGAGACAGTTGAGCGGGGAAAGCCAAATTCCTGCACCACTGCCGAAATGGAACATCCCATGCGTCGGGCACCTACTATCATACCCCGTTCAAAAGACTTCAACTCGCGATGACGTGCCATTACTGATTAATCACTTATCCAAGCACTTCCCACAACGTCTAATGGTCCATTCCCAGAATCCGTTACCCCTGTGAATTCGTGAGCCATGCCCATCAATTAGTGTGCTTGCTATCCCATGAGATTTGCTAACTCAGTGTATACTTGTATGTGTAGATGTGTTCTCTAGATTCCCAGAGGCATGTGCACTCCCTGACTAGTCAGCCAATACTGTAGCAAAAGCGATATTGGAACGTATCATTTGTGGATATGGGATCCCTCACGAAAGAATTTCAGATGGGGGGGGGGTAACTTCACGTCAGAATTGATGAGGGTTTTGAGTGAGGACTTAAGTAATGACCTTCATCACACAACCGCATACCGAACTACTTCTAATGGCCCAGTGGAGCGGCTCAACCAATCTACCACTGAGTTGCTTAGAACTCTATGTGGTAACAACCATAGGGGTTGGGATGAGAGGCTGGAAGAGGCTCTGTTCATTATACGAACGAGTCCTAACGGAAACAATGGAGAGGCTCCTGCCTTACTGCTGTATGGTTTTGATCCCAGGACACCACTGTCCTGGGACGAGGGGAATAATAACCATGTATCAATCTCTGAATATCGGTCGGATCTGGTTAAGAGATTAATGGAGACCAGAGAGAGGGCTGGTAGGGTAAGTCAAATTAATAAAAATTAGGGAGTGGCTCATAGGAATAAAGGAAGGACAAGATTGCAATCTTATTCTCTGGGTGAAAGGGTATGAATGCTATGCAAAGGGGGTAAGAAAAATAAACTGGGACATAGATATATGGGTCACTTTAGGATAAGGAAAATTATTTCCATGGTTGGTTGCGAAGTCAAAGGTATTAGAAAGAAGGACAGGCAGATTGTGCACATAGACAGGCTGAAACTTGTCTGGGACGAGAACTTGTCTCAGAGGAAGAAACAACAAGTCCAAACACAAGATCCAGACGAATCTGACTTAGAGGAGGACGATGAAATGCCCATGAGAACCAGAAAGGGGCAGACACTGGGTCGGGTGAGATGCTCCCGACCAAATTATGCCTGCAGAAGCCCAGCCGGAACCCATCTTGGAAGTGCAAGAAGAGCTCCCCGAGGACAAGGACCAACCAGAACCACAGGAAGAAGATGACCAATACTTGCTGAGAAGGCGACCGAGGATTGACTACAGGCGTCTGCATACGGAAGGACACTCTGTGAAACTTCCCTTCGAGGGAAAGTAGTGTGACAAAGTCAGTTATTATCAAAGTTTAAGGTTACAGTAATCCTCCTTACAAAAGAGTTACACGACACTTTCCTGTGTCTTTGGTGTCAAATCTCCACTTGCAGATTTGTGAACTTTCAAATAGCCCCAAGAGTAGCTTCGAAGAACGCACCATGCGGCCGTTAGGCCTAACACCCGATGCAATGCTTTGTCATCTATTAAGAGTAGATCTGTGTGAAAATCTTTAATGTTATCCATAATCAATGCACGTAAAAGGAACTCTAGAATGTGTAGAATCAAACTATGGAAGTATTCTATGGAGAAAATAGTGTTTTCATCTAATTTTCTTTATTGTTACTAGTCTTGTTCGACACTGCGTTACTGCTTGGCCTGCTGGGAATGGTTGGTTCGTTCGCTCTGGTTACCGGAATTATTATGAGCGTTTCTGGCTTTGCTATGAGAGGGCGAGCCCAGAATTCTCTGCGGGATTGGACCCAGGTATAAATAAGGGAGCGCGGAATTCGAAAGGCATTCTGAATCAGGCTCCCACCGGGTAAAGGACTCCACAGCAGATGCAAGGACCAGACGACTCCAGAGAGACCCAGCATGGCAAAGGTAAATCCAGCTATTATGATTATGCATATTTTTGTCTACAATTTTATTGATACTTGTAAAACTTAGTAACCATCCTTTCAGTTTAGTTGCGTTTGGGAATAACTTTGAATTTATTTTGTAGTTTTCATCTAATTTATCTGAATGTATAAAATCAATGTAATCTTAATGGTTGGGGCTTTTTGTTAATTAGTAGATGGTTGAGGGGTGATCTTAATCTTGAGCCCAGTTGATATTGCAGTCTTGTCTTTACCTAATTTATTGTATTTAATATGATTGCCCTCAAATATATGGTATCTAAGCATGAGTTGTTGTATATTAAGTTTTGATAGTATGTATTAAACTTTATCCTATCTAATCCAAAATCCTGACGAATTGTTGTCATTTCTCAATATAATCACAACCCATTCACCACAATATAACCCTTTCGTTTGCCAACTTCTCCATTCCTAATTAACAATCATTAATTAATCAAGCCCTTATAGTCCTAAATTTTCGGAACTCATTTAATCAACTCTCATTAAACACTGGTAAAACGAAATATATTATTTTTCATCAACGTAAAAAATGTAATATCTTGTGTAACTTATCAATTTTTTATAATTCTGCCCTTTCGCTTCCCACTCGGTCTTTTAAGTATCTGGGCTTATATTTGTGTTCCTATTTATCCTGGGATGTTCATATTAATATGTTGGCCAATACTCTTAACCAGAGACTAGCGATGATTTCTCGTTTACACTATCTCCCTTCCTCAAAACTGCTCCTATTATATTATTCTCTAATCCATTCCTCTTTATGCTATGGAATCCAATTCTGGGGCTCTTCATCTAAATTTGATATAACTCCACTTCTTCGTATTCAGAAATGGTTTTTGTGAATTCTTTACAAATGGTGTTTACCAGCCTCAGTTTCCCATCTGTTTAACTTATCTGGAATTAATACTACGAGGGCGTTTTGAAAAGTAATGCCTTCATGGATGTAGCTTTTTTATTTGGTAACAGATTTTCAAAATTCTTTTTGTACCCGATCTTTCCATTTGTCTTCTATGTAATGCACTATTCATTTTTCGACATAGTCCCCACTCCTTTCCAAGCATTGAGCCAATGCATCACTAATTGGGTGAACCAGTCGGAGAGGAATTCTGGGATTGTTGTCGACACCAGGATTGAATGGCAGTGTTTACCTCGCCGTCAGAACAAACTCATGTCCCTTAAGGTGGTCTTTCTTCTTTGGGAAGCGGTGAAAGTGGCAAGGTGCAAAGTCTTTCATCTCTGAACTTTAGTCATTCATCTTTGAACTGTAGGCACTCTGGTGTGTGGCGACTCATGTGCAGGCAGACGTTATCGTACTCCAGAAGAGAGTCCAATACATTCACATTAGAATGAGGCCAGATAGCTGAACAAGTAAGTGATTTTTTTAATTATTAAGAGTAGTGCGTTAGGGTTTAAGCATAACAATCACAGGAGTCAAGGTGCAGGGACTGGGCCCCCGCGG
>JAHWFO010029798.1:403141-437598 GCA_023313115.1 Rhysida immarginata
ACTTGTTCAGCTATCTGGCCTCATTCTAGTGGTACAACAATAATGTCTAAAGTTTCTCACTCTTGCATTAACATACTCTATTTTATAATTAAACTAAGCCCCTCCTTTTTAATAACTTCCCAGGTCTAACTCTCATTTTATTTTTCTCTCAGAAGCATGATAAAATAGTACCCAACAAAATTTAATTACACTAAGATCCTACTTTTATTAAGGGTTAAATTAAAAAGGGATCTAAAACAAAGAGTAATTCTAATGATCAAACAAAATATCTTGATGCGAGTAATTTAAAGGTAATTAATGATAATGCACACAAAAGAATGGACAACAGTTACACTAACGATAAGAAGATTAAGTGGATGTAATATTGAAATGGTTAAGCGATACTGGCTCCTTTTTTTCTGCAGTTGTTAAACCTTGACACAGTCTTAAATTTACGTAAGCCACTTTATATTAAATATGAATCATTTCTGTGATCTGTGCACGGGCCCATTAAAATATACATGGCACAGTACTTATTTTTCACTGCTCACTACTTATTATAGAGGATACAATTGCTGTATCTTCTCCTGATGGGTCCTTTCGTTCTGCCTCATCAATCACGCTCCTACTGGCGTCACTTATCTTGGCTGCTGGACTCATGCTACTCAGCGCTATTCGGTGCCGCTTGCTGTCATGTCTTGGTCTGCCATCAACTGCAAGCCTGATGCATGACGATCGGCAGAATATGCTGACTCTTGCTCGCTAGCCTAACATGCCTCGCTACTTACACAGCCCAGCTGTTGGAGTTTATGTCGTGCATCACTAGGCACAGGTTTGTTACTGCGCTGCCCGGAACCCCAATGCCCCAAAAGATGCCAACCGACTACCCAGCGTGAGATTTAGCCAACAAAGCAATACCTTATCGTGCTATCTCTCCCTGTCCGATGGTAGCAGCCGCTCACTTCTTTGCCCAGACACTGTGCTCTGCGCTAGATCATCCCACCTGTTGCTTGAGTCGACTCATCCACCTTTCGCCACTGTGAGTCTGCGATGATCTTGGCGTTCATATATCTTGCATCGTGCTTTGCTGCTCTCGGTCGGCTCCACTCCTTGTCTTGCCGTTGCTCGGCTCTGACCTTTTCGTTTTTACAACTCTTTCTTGCTTCCACACACGGGGAAAGTCAGGATCAGAAGTGTGTCATTCCCCCCCCCCCCCCTTGCCTTGTATCTTCTATGATCCTTTTTTGTGTTGACCTTCCCTCTGATTAGCTGACCTCGCCAATTCCATGAAATTTTGCTTGAGCAAAGGTCTTTATTGTGGCAACGCATGCTCCTCTTTTCTCACTCATTGTTTAAAGTTAGTTTCGCACCAAATTTATCACACAAAGGGTAACAACATGTTTTCTATTGAGCCCAGTAGCGCCACTAAAGAAATTACTTTATTTAATAATACTTAACCCTTTATCGTGCCAATGACATGTTAAATAAAACGAGAGAGAGAGAGAGAAGGAAAAAAAACCCAATAATACATACTTCAGTTTGTGGATAAATTCAAGAAATGGGGGGGGGGTTATATCTTTCCCAAAGAATTTGCGATTTCTAGTCAAATTCAATTTTTCTAAAATTTCCTATTTATTTACACAGATATGCTCTTTATGACCAGAGCATATCTGTGGTGGCAGGTAACGTATAATATGACCTACAATATGACACGTATAATATGACCAAAAAAGGAAAAATTACTGTCGGTAATTTAAAAATAAATTAAAAAATCCCGACTTCCGAAATCCCTCTTAATATTCCCTAAAACCAAAGCAAAAAAATAAACTTAGCTAATTAACTTCTAACTCCCCGAACACTCGTCCTGCCCGTGCGTCGGTGAACAGTTGAGTAGGTGTGGCGAGACGCCGATTCTCGCTTGTGGCCCCTACACGTGTTTCTCCCAAACAGCCCGGCTGTTGGATACTTCGTCGTAGGTTAGTCACCTGCAGGCTCGTCTCTGACGCTACCTGGAGCCCCACTGGTCAGAGAACGCCAGCCGCTCATCTCCGAGTAGAATCCGGAAGGCAAAACTATTATTCATCGTCTGCGATTCTCACGTCCGCAGATAACACCTGCTCGCACCTCCTTTCCGGTGCTCGACACCATCACGTCAACATCACGCCCCTATCCTACAAAAAGGGTGGCAGCACACGAAAAGAAAAAAAAACGGATCAACCAAATCATACATCGCCAATCAATCGGCGCCACACATTCCAGTCTCTACACACCATCCCAGCTTCTTCCACGGTCATTCTCTTCTTCATGCAAGCACGTCTCTTGTTCAGGCTTACAAACCCATATAGCTTCAGATATTCATCCACCTGCTCTCTCCACGTTTTCCTCGGTCTCCCTCTTCCTCGCCCACCATCAACATTACCAACATACAGTCGTTTCGGCAGTCGTTCCTCATTCATGCGTTCCATATGTCCAAACCACCTCAACGTTGACTTTGCCACCACATCAGCCACACTATGCTGCATTTGTGGTAACAAACCTGCATTTGTGCTCCACACAAGGTAACAAAACCTTTTGCTCAAGTCCACACGTTTGCCCTTCACCTTTGTCTGCCTCAGTTTACCTTTGGGACACGACTTGTGTCCTCCACCATGCGCACACTGGATTGGCAGTGATTAGGAGGAACAACACAACGAAACAAACAAAACAAAAAGTACCCAACACCAAAAAAAAATTCAACGCGAAGCCTCATCCATTGGGTAAGCTCTCCCTAAGCAGTCACCTAGTGTGTTTTCTGCCACATCGAGCCCTCTCAACCGGCCCTTGTTCAGGTGCTTAGGTAAGCCCGTATCGCCTTGTTCTGCCTTGGTCCCCACCGCATTCCACCTTCCCAATCGGCTGGTGTCAGGCCTTCCGAGGGGTCCAAATCGCCCTGCTCACCGCCCTCTCCTCCCGTTGGGTGGTGCTTATCATTGTAGGACATTGACTGCGACCATGAAGTGAATTTTGCTTCCAAATTTGCTTCCCTGAAGCATCCGGAAAAACCCCAGAACAGCTAGTGCGCTCGTGGTGGCCCCAAAACTTGTGGCTCATGTTACGCATCAAGCGACTGGTCACCGGCACCAACTGTGACCTGACTTACCCCTTGTCACGCACTTACTTAAACCTTCGTGTAAGTTCTATATCAACAAGCTTATGGTTTACTGTATATAGTAGTCATTGAACCTCCTTTTGTCCCCTGCACCTTTTGTTTCCTAGTCCCTGCACCTTGACCCCTGTGATTATTATGCTTAAACCCTAACGCACTATTCTAAATCCCTAACAATTTGTGATTTCTAGTCAAATTCAATTTTTCTAAAATTTTCTATTTATTTTCACATATACAGTGTTGCATCTAGGCTTGAATAGAAGGGCACGGCGCCCTGCCTTTTTTCAATGTGCCCTGCCCTTTCTGAGCGCACTCTGGCCTTTTTTGTTGGATTTATTTTAACTAACCATTATAATGTGCATTTATGTGTCCGACTTGCCTTACTTTCTGACCATATGTGCCCTAATTATTGTTCATTTTCCTGCCCTGCCATTTTGCTAGATGCAACCCTGATATATGCTCTTTATGACTAAAGCATTTCTGTAGTGACAGGTGTAATAAACATGGCCACAGAAATACCTTATATTATAAGCTAAATATTTCAGTATCAACTAACAATGACTGGATTGTTGCTAGGCAACAGAGAATGATGTAATAATGTATGTCATAAGCGGCATTATTTGTTATCACAGACCCCACCTTAAAATTCCGCGGTATAGTAATCAGGGGGTTGTCTTATCCGGGAAGAATGTCTTACTTCTAGGTCTCCAGTATGGGGTTCAGAAATTCGACTTAATTCGGAAGTTCCGGTGTCCAGATCATCTGCTAGTTCAGGTTCATCCACCGTTATAACTTCTCCAGTGGCAGGTTATGGTGCTAAATTCCTGTTGGATACCGTCGTTTCTTGACCATCACCTAGGCGAACAGAAGAATAGTCGGGGTTGGCCTCTAGGAGTTCAACTTGTTCTACAAGAGGTTCGTATTTGTTGTCACGTACATGTTTCTTTATAAGCACGGGGCCGGGTAATGTCAGCTATGTAGGGAGTGACGAACTGTTGACTGAGCGTAGAGGATGTGTAAACATGCACTCGTGGGGATTAGCATTCGTCGCTGTGCATAACAAAGACCTAATGCAGTGCAAAGCATCGTTCAACACGCGCTCCCACTGTGAAATTCTTAAGTTTATGTCTCTTATGGTGAGTTTGATAGTTTCCCAAATGATGCCATTGCATCTTTCGATCTGCCCATTTCCTTGTGGATTGTAAGCGGTCGTACGACTAGGCGCTATTACCCCGAATTTGAAGAAATGATTTAAGTTCCTGTGACATAAATGATGATCCACGGTCTCAATGAATGTATGAGGGATCTGCAAATAATTGAAGGAAACCTTTAATAACACTTTTAGCTGATAAGTCAGAGCATGGGAGAGCAAAAGGTATCTTGAATATTCGTCGACTATTGTGAGCAGGTATTAATTATGTGTTGCTGAAGGTAGAGGCCCTCTGAAGTTTACATTTAGTCTCTCAAAGCAGGACATTGATTTGATTAGCTGTTCTTCATTTCTGTAAAACCTTGGTTTCAATTCTGCACAAACTGAGCATGACAAAATCGTTTTCCTTATATCGTCAACGGAGTACAGGAGATTTTTACAGCGTATCCAGTGAGTCATTCTTGTTATGCCAGGATGACAGATCACGATGCAGTTCATACAGTCTGGTGAGTGGATTAGTAGTAGCAATAGTAGCTGGTACAAAAGATGCGTGAGAGAGAGCATCTGCTACAATATTTCTCTTTCCCTGGCCTGTAGATGATGTTGTACTTGTAACAAGATGGTTCTAGGCACCAACGTATGATCTTCTCATTCTTTATTGTCCCGTGTTTGCAATCCAACATGAACGAGACCGACTTCTGGTCGATAATCAGTGTGAAATGACGTTTGATCTAAAAATATATCCACTTACGTATCGATTCAACTATGGCATAAGGTTCTTTCTCTACCGCTGAATGTTGACGTTCACTCTGACAGGGTACGAGAGAAAAAAGCAATGGGTCTTCCGTACTGGGAAAGTGTAGCGGCAATTGCAAAGTCTGAAGTGTCGGTTTCGATCACGAATGGAAGATTATCTTGTATTGATGTTACAACAGCATACATTACATCAGATTTCAAATTTTCAAAAGCCACTTGAACTTCTGGAGAATCAGGGAAAGAATTATTTGCATTGAACCAGAGGACGAATTTTGTCTGAAAAATGTGATATCCAGTTAGAATAGTGGGAAAATAAACCAATGACTCGACGAAGTGAGGGCATGCCTTCTGGGAAGGTGACTTGTTTGAGTGGACAGAGGTGTTCTGGATCAGGTCTAATGGTTGTGATCTTCTTGATCCTCGCCACATATGCTTACGTCATCAAGGTAAGCGAACATCCTGCGGAGGTTCTCCGCTTGAATAAGCGAATCGATGACATGCTGGAAAGCAGCAACTCCGTTTGTGCCACCAAAAGGTATGCGCTTAAACTGGTAGAGATTGCGACAAGCTGTTTTACGATCGGTATTTGATGGTAAGCGCTCCGAAGATCGATTGTAGTGAATACTTCATATTTTGAAACTTTACATACGATATAGGGAAGAGGATATGCATCAAGTAGCGTAAACTTGTTTAATGTCAAAGAGTAATCAATGACCATTCGCTTCTTGTGACTGGCGTTCTAAGTTAAAAGTATTTGTGCCCTCCACGATGAGTAGCTTTTCTCTATTATGTGCTCGTTATTTAATTTTTGTATATCTGTTGAGATGAAGGTCGCATCGTCTTAAGAATGTTGGCGAGATTTGATTGCGTTCGGCTTGCAGTCTTTGTCAAATGTGTAAATTGCGATACAGGTGGTATCATTGCAGCAGCAAGACTGCATATCTTGAGTGGTTGTTTAGGACCGCAAAACAGGAGCTCAACGGATGAGTGTGAGGCAAGTACATCATGTCCTAATATTACGTCAGCACAGAGATTCCTTATCACTAACAGATCAACTCCCTCATATTTATGTTGACCAATCTGTATGTTAACTGTGCAGTATCCGTCAATGTCAACCGTATGTTCGATAGATGCCATGGTTATTCTACTGGATACAGGTTTGATATTCACTTTACAATATTTTGCGACGGTTTTATTTATGAAACTAATGCTGCTGCCAATATCTATAGGCGCGTCAACCTCCACACAGTTGATTTAAATAGACAGTATGATTCTCTGTAAGTCGGCGAAGGAAGCGGCAGAGATTCCTTCAATCGGTAGTGAGAGATTGTCTTCTCTTTCTATTGTGACGTCCCAGTTAAAGGTTAGTCACATATGTCCGACGGGAGGATAAGAGGGGGGCTGAGCTAGTGAAATTTAGTTTTAGTTGTCTCGGGAATTATGTAGTTTTTAATTTTCGTTTTAATAAATGATTATTGTTTATTGTAGGGTGTTATTTCGTTACAAAGGATACAAGTGTGTTGCGTTTTGTGGCGTTGTTAAAGAGTGAATTGTTGCTATTTCGTGAGCGATCGTAGCAAGTCCTCTGTTGGGGAGGCAATTGTTGCGAGTTTTTCTGAGAAGATTGCCCAGCCTCCGGCAGAGGATTGTTGTGATCGCTTTCGTGGAAATTAGGATGCGTGACTTTTGTGTATGTTTGTTTAAAATATATTCTTTTTTTTTTTTGTTAAAAAAATTAGAGTGGTACGGACGTACTTTTCCGCCGAGGTTTAGTTGCCTCACATTCGAAATGAGGCCTTGTAAAATAAGTCAATATTTGTTTATAGTTTATGAAATTAATGTTTTTTTGTTATTAACTGTCTTTCGTTCAATGATTAGCTTCCGTGAGTGGTCAACGAAGCTGGGACAAGTAATCGGCTTACAATTTTGAATGATGATCGATGCGTAACCCTCGGAGAAATAAGAGAGCCCTCAGCCATGGACGAGACGACTACGATTGGATATGGAAGCCTGAGTATGAAATGAGATGCTGAATGTTGAAACAGTGATGGTAATTCGGAAAACAGCGAACAATTTGTAAGTGTCCCTTTTATTATCCTTCTCAACGCGGTGAGCAGAACTTCGAACTGTAGACTCCTCGTGGAGCCCGATAGTGCCATGTGTCCTCCTGCCCTTGGCATTAGCGAAGATAAACTTTTGTTTGCTCTGTTCCTACGCGAAGGACTGAGGTGCCGCTCCCAATGAACTATTTTATTTTCCGAGAAGAGGCCCTGTAACGTTTAAATATGATTACTGTTCTAGTTAAGAGTTTTAGTCTAGTTGAGCACCCGGTCGTGAAGGACAAAACCCGTGCAGCGATTGTGAAGGAGTTTCCTATCATGAGTAACGTATTGCTGAGTCAACTGGTTAGCGTATGTATACAGGTGAATTAATTACACCTACGCACACAACCAGAACCCGAGCTCGCCACTGTACTGCCCAAGAGGGATTTCAGCACCTCCCCCCTTCACGCCCATGAAAAGAGGCGCCGAGCGCTTACGAGCGTGACTGCTATAGGAGTATTTGATTCAGGAGTACGTTAGTGCTTGTAGCTGTCGCCCCAGCGGAGTTGTTACGTTAATACTCTCATGTTAGATATTTGTAAACTCCGCCCTGCAAGGTTGATTGTATGTCATGGCCAGGAGTGCCAGTAATTACGTAGAAAGTTACAAAACGTTATGTTGAGAAATTATGAGTTTATAGTTGGGGCCCCGAATTATAAACGTTGACAGCTATCATTAGATAATTTAGTAGGTGGTGTATTTGATTAAGTTATTAAATGTTCTTAAGCATGAATAAAGCAAACGTCCTTAATCCAAATACCACAGTGTCAGGCTCCCCTTCATTTGATTTCGGTTCCGAACTCTTGCTTCCTTCACCCCCAAACCCATCGCAGAAGCCAAGGGTAACATTATCAACTTATTGCGGGGGTGGCAAGATGCTACACTATCAAAGCTGTAATTTTTGCCCTATCTTTAGATTTGCAAACTCTTGTGATGTGCCCCTTCTTTCCACAATGGTTGCAAGTACAGTTCAAAGCAGGACAATTATTTCTTAGATGACATTTTTTTCGACAAAAGTAACATGCATCTGTTTTATTCGTAGTTGTAGCAGCTAATGTGCTGTCAGTAGATGTCAAGCCTAGTAATGAAGTAGTAGCATTAATGTAGCAGGCGTTGTTAGCTTGAGCCATTTCTATAGCTCAACCCTGGTCAAAGGCTTCATCTAGGGTTGGTTTCAGATTCTCAAGTAGTCGCTGCCTTATCTGACCAGATGAGATGCCATTTATAAAGGCATCTCTCATGTGCTCATCTCTATTCTGTTCTGCAGATACTTTTATGAAACCACAATCTTAACTCAGCTCTTTCAGTACTTGCATATAATTATCTAGGGTCACACCTGGGAGTTGTCTTCTGCTAGCGAGGCGATGTCTGGCGTAAATTTAATTCTTAGGCTTCATATACACAATTTCTAAATACTTTAATGCCTCACCAAAAGTTTTGCATTTCGAGATAAGTAAGTATACTTGCGGTGAAAGATGATTTATCAGCAGCTGTAGTTTAGTGGAATCAGGCTGAAGAGCCATGAAGAAATTGTATAAGGTTGTCTTCCAATGTATCCAAAGCTGGCTGGAGCCTGGTTTGCCGGGTCATATTCTAATTTTTCTGGTCGTAGAAATCTTTCATTCTTCATTGTAAAGAATACAAATTTTGTTCATTAAATTGTAATAAAGACGGCCACAGAAATACCTCATATTCAAGGCTTTAATGAACAAAATTTGTACATAACTATTATAAGCTAAACATTTCAATATCAACTAACAATGACTGGATTGTTGCTAGGCAACACAGAGAATGACGTAATAATGTACAGTAGGGAGACTGGAAATCCGGAAACCACGAATCCGGAATTGGGTTTGATTGGGGGGGGGGGGGGCAAACGCGCATTTGCATCTCAAATGTGGTTTTATCTCAATTTTTTGCACTTTACTTTTAAAACGTAATCTTTTTTATACACTTATTAAAAGTTTCATGTTAACTGTAAATTAAAACGTATATCTTTAATGTCTATCTATAAAATCATCACAATTTGGTGAAACAGGAAGCCTATAGGGCCACACGATCACCCACTGCAGGAAAATAAATTATATTAAGAAAAATACAACGTTCGTTGGTATAATTAATTCTCCAAAATCACCCATGTAACATGCACAAAAATAATGCTAAACATTTAGGAAGGAAAAAAACAAACAAACAAACATCGAGTGCTGAAACAGACAGATGAAGAATGTTTAAGACTCGCGGAAATTGCTTAGTTTCATATTTGCTGAATAAAATTTAGTTTTAATTAAAATTCCTTAATAAAGTATATTCACAATGCACAGTTTTGAGTATTTTTGATGATTTTAGTGCATTATCAGAATAGACTGTTAGGCCTGATCGCCGACAATGTATACATTCCGATAGGCCTAATTCGCCGATGAATTTGCTGCACTTTTGAAATGTTGATTTAACACAGATCCTAAATGAATTTCCCTGCAATTTCTAACATTCTTCTGCTGAAGTAAAGATAATACACAGTTATAAACAAATTTGTGATACTTCTTAGAAGAAACATCGGAGGGAAAATTAATTTTGACAGTGGCTAACCAAAAGCGAAGAACTCGGACTTGAAGTTATGAAATTTAAAAAAAAAAATAAATAAAAAAAAAATTAAAAAGACAAAACAATGATCAGGACAAAATCGTAATATAATTACATTAATAAACAAGATTATATTACAATAATAACTTTAATTGTATAATTGTGAAAACGTTTATTTTAAAATAAATTTTAAATAACAGTCGTCAGAAATGATTTAATTACACACGTTGTGCAACTTCTCCCAAAGAAAAAGACCACGAATCCGGGAGGCTTCTGGTCCCGAGCATTCCGGATTCACGGTCCCCCACTGTATGTCATTAGTGGCATCATTTGTTATCACAGCGGGTTATGTATAATATTACATACAATATGACACATGTCCCATCACACAATTATCAACTTTTATCTATAAAGTTAAAAACAATTACCTTCCCCTATGGTAATGAACCAAGAATGTGATTTTCATACTTACCGTATATACTCATCTATAAGCTGAATATTTTTTCCAAAAAATGGTCCCTAAAAAAAACTTTCGGCTTATGCACGAGTCAAAGTTGATGAAAACGTTCTTTTAAGGGGCATTTACAAAAAAATAAATAATTTATTAATCCGTTTAGAAATCATTTGTTAACCCTTGCACTCCTTAAATACATTTCTTATAAGATAAAATTATTCACTATTTGCAGCATAATGATAATCTTTAAGGCTGTAGCGGCCATATTGGAAAAAGTAACGGGAAGGGGGGGGGTCAAACGAAACCAGCGCGTTTTTATGTGGTCTTTCATTGAAATACATCAATACATTAATGTAAACAGTTGTTCAATAGATAATGGTTCAAAATGGAACATCGAAACATCGAAAATTCACGAACATCGAAAAATTAGATATCGAAATATTTTGAACATCGATATATAGAATACCATCGATATTGTCGCAAAGCATGTTTTAATAAGTTAATATGGTTACAATTAAAATCTATTATTATATACTGTAAATAACTACAGTATCATTTCAAAAAATAAAAAAAGTGAGGCCGATGAAAATGAGACATAAGATGATGTGGATGTCTTACATTCACTATGGACATAAATTGCACTCCAAAAATTCTATGATCCTTCCTATTCATGTTCCAATTTCATCATAAATGAAATAAAATTATTGTTACAATGTAGACCTGCCACATACACATTTATTGATTTCATTTTATAATATAAAACACTGAAATTTTGTGGCATTTCGTCTGGTTGCATTTTGTCTTACATCTGCAGGGGGGAGGCTTCTAACGAAATCAACGCGTTTTTAAGTGTTCTTTCATTGAAATACATCAATACATTAACCTAAACAGTTGTTCAATAGCTAATGAATTCAAAATGGAACATAGAATCATCGAAGATTCAAGAACTTCGAAAAATTTGCTATCGAAACTTTTTGAACATCGATACTATCGCCAAGCACTAGCGAATAAAAAATTAATATATCTTACACATTGTACAAGTATATACAGTATACAGTGAATTATTTCACATCTTTTTCCTGAATTTTCCATCCACTTTTCCATTGTAAAAAGCAAATGCATATGTCAAATCCCAAAAACAAGATGGCGCCGACCTTGGTAAACTATCAGTGTTCATACCAAGTGCGTCTTTAAAATCGTCCAAGAATGTTTTATGAAGAAAGCTAATACTGTTATAATGAATATCTATTATTACATAAAGTAAATAATTACTGTATTGTTCGAAAAATAAAAATAATAAAAATGAACCCGATGAAAACGAGACTGAAGACTATATGAATGAAGAATTTCATTAACTTTTTAAAGTCAAATGAAGAAGAAGCTATGTTTAATGGCTCTCCCACACCATTAATTTACTACTGTAAATTTAAAATCTTCTTGTAATTACATAAAAACTGCTTAAAATAGTTGTGTTCTCATAATTTTTTTTCAAATTGGAGTCAAAAATCGGTGGTCGGCTTATGCACGAGTATATAAGGTACCCAACTCGTTTTGCAAAATCTATTCAAGTGCCTGTAGCAAAGAGTAATTATCGACGCTACAGTGTTTCCTACGCAGGGGCTAGCTGGTGGTCAAAATTACCCGAAGATGTTCGGTCATCTTCATCAGTTCACCAGCTCTATTGAGTACTAACTGTACTAATCATTTTTTTTTCTTTTTCTCTTCTCCTTTTCTATTAATTTTATATTACATTGTTGTATGTTGTTGTCCACCAGAGACCTACCTTGTCGGCCTCAGGCCATTAGGGCTCTGGTGTGACATATTTTGTAAGTTTTTAATTTATTAATAAATAAGTATTAAAAAAAGGCCACGTCCAGTAATATAAATTTATTTTGAGTTATGTCAAAAACTGCCTCTAGAGCACATTGCTTATGACCAAACCTCATCAAAACCTCAGCTAAATGCTCTGCTACCATATAATTTGTTACACAAGCTCAGAGCAATTTAATCAATTTTAAATACCTGCTGGAAAATTTCGCTCAATGTTTTATTGTTGTGCATTTAGTTGCTAATATTCATGTAAGAGTGGGATGAAAGTAAGTTTTTCGGATATCCGAATCATTCCATTTTAAACAGGTAATGAATGAAAAATAAACTATCATATCAATGAATTATGACCAGCACCCCTTCAAGGCACACGCATGGTTCGCCCCAACAACGATTACACATTGCAAAATTTGCATAACAGGCTGAGAAAGCTTTAAAGCTGGTGCATCAAACGGCATGTGCACGAGCCTGAAGATGGGTAAACGTCCGGATTTAGCGGACATCCAAAAAGGGATGATAATAGGCTATCGCAGCAAGAGTGGCATCATCTCCGAAAAGGCGCGATTTGTGAACCGTTCATGGTCCGCTGTAGTGAAGGTGTACAAAGAGTGGATAGCAGGGACAGGAATCGCATCCGAAAGCCATCACTGTAAAGGGTCATGAGCCATCGGCCAACGGGGTGAGCGGCGCCTACGACGACTCATAAAAGGTGACAGGAGAGCCGCAGTCCATCAACTGACCACGAGATTCAACAGTGGTGCCAACAGATGTGTATCCGACATTATCGTTGAACGCATCCTGCTACGGGTGGGCCTGAACAGTCGATGCATGGTTGCTGCACCATGTTGACCAGGGGTCATCGTCAACGACGCCTAGATTTTGCACGTGAGCACCGCCATTGGACCACAAACGAGTGGGCTAAGGTCGCCTTATCCAACGAGTCAAGGTTTTTGCTCCATAAAATTGAAGGGCGATGGCGAGTGCGTCGTGAATGCCATGAAAAGAGACTGCAGGAGGCTATTGTGGGGCAGAAACAGGCTGGTGGGGGTAGTGTGCAAGTGTAGGGGATCTTCTATTGGGAGCAGTTAGGTCCACTGATTCGTCTAGAGGGCAATTTGAATGCCTGTGGCTATCTGTCAATTGCAGCAGACCAAGTGCACACGTACATGCTCACGATGTTCCCCAAATGTAATGGTGTGTTCCAGCAGGACAATGCATCCTGCCACAAGGCACGTCTCCTTCTGGATTGGTTCGAGGAACACTCTACTGACTTTCGAGTGCTCCCTTGGCCCGCTAATTCGCCGGACATCAATCCAATCGAACATCTGTGGGAGCACCTTGATCGCCATGTATGGCAGCTGGACCCTCCACCAATGACTCTAGAAGCTCTGTGGACAGCGCTTCAAGCGGAATGGACTGCCATACCATCGGAAACATAACGCGCACTTCTTGCGTCCATGCCACGATGCCTAGCAGCAGTTAGTGGCAAAAGGTGGCTACTCCTATTAGTAAGCGGGTGGTCATAAGTCAGTGATATGACAAGTGTATTAACAAAGCCAATTTCCAACCAGCGAAACACAGTAAAGCTTGCCAGTTTTATTTTGTTGACAAACTTTTCAGGATTAATCCACTAATTATGAAATCAGTGTGATATTCAGAAAGAATCAGAGGCTAAAAAATGCAGTGCCTACTTTATTTTCACATAAATCATTGGAGTCGAAAGCCTTGCGCGTTTGACTATAATCATGTTAATGTTAATTAATATTAATATTTTAATCACATTATGCAGGCTGGACTCTCATTATAACGAACAGCTAGAGACTAAAAAAAATAGTTTGTTATGACCAGGATATATAAATAAAAAAGTAAAATCGATCAATAAAAATTATTTCCAAAATAAGAAAATACAACTGTATGATTTTTTTCCATTAAACTTTTGCAAGCAGTTGTTTGCAATATGTGGTTCAATGTCACCAATTTTACCTAAAATGGAATCAGAAAAATTTTCTTTGTATTCATTGTTATTTTAAAGTTGAAATTGGTGACAAAGCTTGCTTATTAGAAACAACAGCAAATGTCATTTCATTTTCATCATCAGATGAAGAATCATCAACATTTAAGTCTTGAGGCTGCATCGCATTTTTAAAAATATTTGCATCAGTTAATTCATGAGCCACCATAAGATTATCATCTGCTGTAATAGAGGAATGAAAATAATTTTATTTCATATTTATCTTTGATGAATGATAAAGTTGATTGAGATACAAGTGAAAATGAGCCAAGAAACTGAACACAACTATCAGCCAGCGAAAGCAAAGAAGCCACAAATCCACAATACAGTAAAATCCCGTTACAACATATCTCACTTTAACATACCATTTCAGAATAATGTACTAATTTTATGTTCCCTTGTTAAATTATCCCGTCATTATAACATACATCATTCGAATGTCTTGCTCTGATTGGTCGATACAGCCCATGCGAAAGTGGCAAATGGCAATGCATCAAAATGAAATGATACGTCATCACTTAGGCCAATGGGCTAATTAAGCAAAGTTCACCTTTCACTGGTTGGTCAGTGTAGCATATATAAACCCGGAAATCACTGCGTACCACTCAGTAGGGACCCATATTGTATGACAACAAGATGGGAAGGCTTCACTTGACGGACGATTGCCCATCATCAATATGGTAAGATCATACCATCATGTGTCTGTTTATTTTAATTTTACTTTTAAGTACATGTGCATGTATATTTCTGATCATGTAGATTGTAAACACTGCGTTATTCAAGGCGGAGCATCATTTCAAGTTAGCTCAATTCAAGTTCGAAATCTGTCCAGCAAGAAAACGTTTAAGACTAGGTAAGACTCTCATTTCAATTATAGATTTTTAAAAAAACTTTAAATCAACTATAATACTGTGACATAGTCAGTTGTTAAAGAAATACTTTAAGGTTACACAATACTCTCTTATGTATATAGTGTCAACTTTCCACCTAGAGCGTGAGTGTGTGAAAAGTTATCAACAGGATCCACTTCGAAGAACGCACAATGCAGTTGTTGGGCTTAACTCCCGACTTGGTGTTTATTACTTGATTAGGAGACTACCTTGTTAATATAATTATTTTATCTTTTATTTATTCTGTAAAGAATAATCTAGTATGTTTAGAATCCAATTATTGTAGTGTGTTGTTCAGAAAATTTATGAATTTATTTATCTTTATTCATCGTTTGCAAATTCATCGATGTTGTGATGCCACTTGGCCTGCTGGGTAATCCTGGCTTCACTGCTCCTATCCGAAACCTGAAGTATTATGAGCGTTTCCAACTCTGCCACCAGAGGGCGATCCCAGAATTATCTGCAGGAATGGCCCTGTGTATATAAAGGGAGCGCGAGATTCAAGAAGTGATTCTGAATCGGGCTCCCATGGTAAAGGACATCATCAAAGGCTCGAGGACCCCAGTGAGACCCCAGCATGGCAAAGGTAAATTTGGCTGTTATGACTAAGCACTTATTGTCTAAAATTCTATATTGATTTCCTTTGACCTAGTAACCTCCTCCTTGTTTTGTTAGTTTAAGTATATAGTGTTCTGGGTTATTAGTTTACTTATTAATTGGGATGTATATTTCTTTGAGAAATTCTGTTTTCCTGTTAGGGTTTTAGTCCCTTTGTAAGTTATTGATATTTAGTTAATCTTGAGCCCAAGTTTGAATTGCAGTCTTGTCTTTACTTAATTCTTGAGATTATCATGTTTGTCTTCATATACACATTGTATTGTGACATAGTCAGTTATTGATAAATTGTTCCTTGTATTATTGTGACCCTAATTAAAAATCAAGTTACTTACCAATATCACTGGTCCACCATTAACGAGACGATTTGTGCAAAGGAACCCTCGATCGGTACAAAACCCCCTTAGGCCTAACGCCATCAAGACTGTCGCCCACTTACCGTAAATACTGTATTAAGCGCCCGGGCGCTTATTTGCAAAAATTCAGCGGACCCCCAGGCGCTTAATGCAGGCGGGCTGGTATTACAGGTCCGGCACTTATAAAATTCTGCACAACTGTGATGGAAACTATTATTTCAAAATATTAAATTTTCCAAGCAGGAGAGGAGTTATTTAATAAAATTGGTCGCACAACACAATTTATATAAATTTAAAATAAAAATAAATGTTCAAATATTAATTCAATTACAAATAAAACCTTTGCAAAATATTCGCCCTTCTTCATCTTTTCTAACGCACCCTCCTGTGTTTTCCATTCCCGAATGCGTTTAGGATCAATGCTAAACTGTTTGTCTATAGCCTCTGTAGAATGGTTTTCAGCACACTTTACTGTTGTGAGTTTAAAATTGATGCTATAACTCTGAAGTTTTCGTTTTTCATCACCCATATTGCCTGACGGAATCCAAAATTAAAAAGCAAAAAATAAGAAGACAATCATGGTGATATCTAATTTCCTGTGTAGCAGTAGCAGTTGGGAGAGGAAAATTCCCATAAGAGAGGACAAATCCATGAAATGAACTAAAATGAGCGCCCAGGCGGTTATTTGTAAAAATTTGGTAGACCCCCAGGCGCTTAATGCAGGCGGGCCGGTCCGGCACTAAATACAGTATTTACGGTAATAATGACTGTAAACTGTGATGAAACTATATTTTTACTACATAGCAGATCTGGAATGTCCTGCATTTGTGTGTTGATCAATTTATTGGAATCATTGTATTTTATTGTTATTTTTTTGTTTGATTCGCTAAACCTTTCAAATTGTTTACGATTCGAATAATCTTGTTGTCACACTTGGCATGCTGGGAATTTGTAACTTTGCTGATCGCCGTATTGTCTTTCTCTCTGCCCTATCGGATGTGTTATGAGCGGTTTTTGGTGTTGCCACCAGGGGGCGATCATTAGAATCGCTGCAGGACTGGCCCTGGATATAAAAGGGGAGCGCAGTTCACTTGAATTCATTCCAGATTCAGGCTTCATCGTGTGTAGAACCCTCTCCGGACTTTGAGATCAGTAGAGCTTCGACAAACCCAGCATGGTAATGTGATTTTCAGTCCTTTTTATTTTGGTTACGATTTTGCCTTGTTATTTTCTATCCCTATGATTTTCTATTAATCTTGGTATCTACCTTAAAATCCGTTGTTATGTTGAAGTAAGCCCTTGTGCTACCCACGTGCGGAGGTGTGACCTTAATTGGGCCTCGGGGCAAATGCAAACCTTCGCATGTGGCAACAAGGGAGGGTGGACTCGTTTGAGGTAAAAAAAAAAATACTCAGTGCGTTTCAGAACCAAAATAACTTTTAATTACTGAATAGCTAATATAAACATCTAAAAAAAAGCATATTCTTATTATAAAGTACTAGATAATTCACAACTACACTGCGGCCCCTGAAAAATATCTGTCAGCATATCACTAAACTCTTAATAACGTAACAATTTATCGTAATGATACAACCACAAAATTCAAATACCCTACTAATAAACATCAATTATCAAAAGTATGTCACACGTAAGTGTCCTGCTGTCTTTCAACACAATTGGGCTCAGGTACACCAGTCATTTCCTCTATCTGGCCAGAGTTATGTGAATCTGCCACGCAATCGACACAAGCAAGCGTCATGTATCCCTTTTTATTAATGAGGGAGGGATACGGTAACCCTGAAGCGCTCCAGACAATACTACTCCCTTGGTCACTTATGCCCCCTATTATCGATATAGGGGTGGATGACTACTCCGTGTACCCGTGATAACCCGTCCCTCTTACTGCAAACAGCGCTGCGTGGACCACGTATGTGAGCTCATCATTATTACTACTACAGTGCTTATCTAAAATTTAAAAGAAATGCTTAGGTTGCAATCTATTATAAACTACAGTACTGAAATCACAATCTATTTGAAGCCCTACACGATCATTACTAATACGTTGCTCACTATGAAGTAGTGAGTTTTACATTGCATTCCCTAAAGAGCGTCCGTACAAAACACTTTTGCTTTTCTCGCTAAAATGCACAACAGACACTTATAAGGCAATTTATGGCAAACTAGAGTACTAAATTTCTTATTAAGCATTGTTCTTGGCTTGTAACGAATCAGTTCTCTTGACTTAAAAAAAAGTTCACGTTGAATAAAAATAGAACGATCTCACCAGACTTGAAGGCAGGATGTTTTCTTATCTTTGGTGAATTGCAGAGACAAAAGAGCATTCACATGCATTCGGGCTGCAAATCAAATCACGCTGATACATTCCATCTTTGCCGGTATCAAAATCAATTTCAACAGCGTGTTCAGATGTTTAATCGCAATTATAAACAATCCGTCTACCACTGCCGAACCTATGATTTAGTTACTCGTTCACAAAAAACTCGGACCTAGGCATAGGCGCCATTTTCGAACTGGGCTGAAAAACAGTCGCTTACCCTCAACACTCAGCCTCTTCCTCTCACATACGTACGTCGCTTACAATTTCCATTTTTCAAAAAAAAAAAAAAAACTTAAACAATGACAAAACAAAATTGGAAACGTCGCAGTTTTTCGGAGAATTTCTCCCCACTACAACAAAGCCCAGCCTCTCTTGCTGAGACATTGTTGTAAAGGAGGGAAATCTCAATCTCCATACAACAATCACACTAATTAAAACGGACAATTCTCATTAAAAAAAATACAAATAACAAAGCACACACTCTTAAAACGACCCCCACACAATCGTGAAAAAAACTACAAACCGAGCTACACACTTGTAAACAAAAAAAAATAACGAAGCACACAGACACACACACTCGATCCAAACTCACACACAAGCGCACCTCCCCCACCAAACGAAACTCACACTGACTCACAGTCACATACGCCCCATGGAAGACACACGAAGAACCCTGTTCTTCAAAACACAAACAAAACAAGCACACGACAACCGTCTCTCGCTCATCAAATATGTCCAAAGAACAAAAACCTAGTTCACAAAGGCCAGTTTTACAGTTGTGTCCTCCCCTGGATTAGCACACTAAGATTGTAAAGTTTGTGCCTAAAATTGTACCTCTGACCCCTCAGCATTTCCCCATTCATAATTCCATCGTCATTCGCACCATTATACGACGGCACCTGAGCTTCTCCCTCCGGCACAACTTCGTCCTCAACATCCACATTATACCTGGTATGCTGTGCTTCCCGTGGCAAAAATACCACCGCAGCTCACCAGTATTCGCTGTCCACCTCATACTGGACTCCCCACCTTCTTCCTCGGACTCCCCCTCTCTCATTTCTTTCACCTGTCTTCCTGCGGTTCTTGGCTTCCGATTCCTCTCGGGTGTCAAACATGGCTTAAGCCTGTCTATGTATGTGGTTATCAGATCGTGGTGACGCCCCCCTCTTATACGAAACGTGACGTCCGACAACTGTTCCACCACCCTAAACGGTCCTAAAAACTTATAAGCGAATTTCTGTTTTTTCCCACCCATCCTTAGAAGCCACACCTTGCTACCGACGACAATCTGCCTCACTTGCTTATTTCTGTTAAGCCGTCGTAGCTTCTCTTCCCTCCGAGCCTTATCATGTTTGCCCACCTCACCTTAGTCAGTTTGGTTACCAATTCCGACCTGTACTTATACATTTCCTGGCGCTCTTCTTCTTCAGATTTTCCCCCCGGGACATCATCCAACCAACCCCTTGGCATCATGGGGTCGACCGCAAACAGCAGAAATGCTGGAACCTCCCCTAGAGTCTCGTGGCGTCGGGAGCGTAATGAAAACAAGGCATATTCTAGAACATTCTTCCATTCTTTTGGGTGGTTTTCACACAGCGATCGAATGGCCTCGCAGAGTGATTTGTTACATCGCTCCGCCAGGCCATTCGATGTGGGTCTATACGCAGTCGTCACTTTATGTCGTACTCCTAGCTCCTCACAAACGCGTCTGAAGACTTCCGAGGTAAAGTTGGCCCCTCTATTGCTGATTATCTGTTGGGGAATGCCATATTTATTTATTTATTTATTTATTTATTTATTTATTTATTTATTTATTATTATTAGAGTTAAGAAATTTACAGTAACGCCCTACGGGGTCAGGTATGGTCCTAGACCGACTAGTTAGACCACGCGGGCGTAGTAAATAATTGTAACAAACAAATAATAAACATGTTAGTGCATTATAAAAAGAAAAAAAACTTAAACTAAATACACATACAAGATGGGCTAAAATGCAATACTGGCAAAGATTAAATCGTAATTTAAATGAAAAATTTTGAATAAATTTAAAGGAATTAATAACCATTTTACATTGGTTGAAATAAAACCTAAATTTCCAGTAATGACCTTCAGTAAATAAACAAACAGTTAATAACGTTGGGTACCATATAAAGAATCTTTTAAAAATAAAACCATAGTATAAATGACATTGCAATTCATAGGAAAGGAAGAGTATATAATTACAACAAGGCAAAGTGAAGATCGTTATACAAAACGATATAATCAAGTCACTTAGAAAAAGTAATAAAAAAATATAAAAGACAATACTTGTTAACAAGTTATAGAGACGTGATGTAACGCTTTAATGCTCTACGAAATATTGCATAAGGCATCAAAGTACGTATAGTGGGCGGAATAGTGGCCCAGATTTTGACACCTGCATAGGATAAGCTCCTGTTACGATAGCCAAGCCTAGATACAGGGAAATAAACGCCCCCAGCCTGCCTGGTTGGATAATTGTGCAAATCATGGTTTAGGGTAATAACTATTGGAGTAGTAATCTGCAACAACGCGTTCTGAGTTTTGTACATAAAAGAACTAAGTTGAATCTTGTATATCTCATGGATTGTTAAAATACCTATTTGTGCAAATTGTTGCGAGACAGAAAAGCGTTTTGGGACATTTAATAAAGTACGCAAGAACCACTTTTGTAATTTCAGTAATCTAGTAAGATTAAAGGTTGTGGTTGATCCCCAGAAAATAATACAATAGCATAAATTAGAATGAATCCAAGAGTTATATAATAACAAAAGAATGTTGTGAGGAAGATAATATAATCTGGAAATCAATCCTTGCTTTCTGTTGAGATTAATTAAAAGCGTATCTATATGTGAATCCCAAGATAAATCATGCATCAGTACTAAACCCAGATATCTAAAAGATTTAGTAATCGCAATCTGACGACCGCCTAAGTAAATAGGCGGGGAAATGGGGACATTGCGCTTATTACGCTGATGAAAGAACATAGCCATTGTTTTGTCAGCATTGATGCTCAATTCGTTATCATTACTCCAAACATATAATTTATGCAAAGCCTCGTTAAGTGCTTGTATAAGATTGTTAGTATTTGTGTTGGAGAAAAATAGGGTAACATCATCAGCGTACATTATAGTTTTCAAAGGGGCACAAAATGCTGGGAGATCATTGATAAATAGATTAAACAGGAGTGGCGACAAAATTGAGCCTTATGGTACCCCTAAATTCCTAGTAATTACAGCAGACGACTTCCCAGAATATACCAAAAAGTATTGCCTATCATGTAAAAAATCGGCTATCCAAGCTAGAGGAAGACCATGTATATTATATGAAGTGGTTAATTTCAACAGAAGTAGGTTGATCGAAACCGTATCGAAAGCCTTGGCGAAATCCACAAACAAGGCGGCAACAAGTTTATTATTCGCCATTTCGGAAGAGATAAATTCCAATAACTCGTAACATGCCGTTTCGGTATTTCTCTTTGGGCTGAAACCGTGCTGACTTGGACTGATATATTTATTAAAATAAACATATTGAGAAATGCGAATATAAAATAGTTTTTCAAATATCTTCGAGAAAATTGGTAGTGCGGTTATGGGTCTATAATTATTGTACAACGTAGGATCACCCTTTTTAAATATCGGGGTGACTCGAGCTAATTTTAGGAGAGAAGAGAAGACCCCCGAAGAAATGGAACTATTAAATATAGCTGCTAATGGCGAAGCAATAGCTTTTTTAACTGCGATAATAATATCAGCTCGATGATCTAAAGGGTCCGGATTAGCAGTGGGTTTCAGTTGTGAAATCACCATACATAATTCTGCAGATAATTAACTTAATAAACTTCTCTGCCATGGTGGGGGCGGTTTGGTCCATCAGCGGTATCGCTTCCGCGAAACGAGTTAAGACATCTGTGGCCATCAAGATATATCTACTTCCCATGGTTAATTTTTCGACTGGACCAACAATGTCCATTACCACTTTTTGAAACGGAAACATCGCACTGATTCCAGTTTGCCAAGGAGCCCTAGTAAAATCCTTTCGTGCCTGTTGACACACATGACATTGTTTGATTTTCCGGGATACATCAACTGCCATCCCTAGCCAAAGCAGTCAGAGAAATTGTCCAATAGTTTTCCTAGAATCCTGCGCTGCCCAGCATCTATTGTATTGGCTACATTCGGGTTCTCGCACTGAACATTATTACACTCAACCAGCACGAGTTTGATTATGTTCCCCCCTATCACACCATCATAGTCCCGATCCCCTAGATCCATGCAGAAGAATGGTTTTATGCCCAGGTCTCCTTCCTGAGTCTCTGCTCTGGCTTTAGTGGACTGGTTTATAACTTTAAGTGGCCGTTAATGCCCTTGACCATAACGTTCTCCTTTTGCCATTGAGATGCTTCTTTTAATTCCCTTGCTACTTTCTGATCAATGATTGAGATCTCTAACCCAGTGTCTAGCATCATTATACATGTGGTCTCTGCTATCTTAGCCTTAATTCTATAAAGGCCCTTACTGCCTTTCTTGACTTCAACCAGATTTGCCTCATTATTTATAGATTGCCATGACTGGTTTTTCTGGGCAATCGTTCTCAATTTAAATCCTGAGATCTGCAATCGCGAGCGTAGTGTCCCCTTTTATGGCATCGGTGGCACTATATCCTTCTTTGCTCTCCTCCTTCCTCCCCCTTCCCTTCCTAGCTGCACTTGCAGGGCCTCTACCTTCTTAGTTAATGCCATAATTGCTTCATCTTTTTTTTTACTCACTTCATCACTAGTGTTCATCTTCATCTGAATTTCAATCATTTTTTCTATAGTTTCAAGCTGTTTTGTCGTCTTATAATCTGTTTGTTCTATAGCATTACATTTTATCCCATTATTAACTTCTTGTAGGTCTTCTGACTCATTAGCAATTTTTACTGCTTCTTGATACGTTTTCAGTTTTCTATATGCCAAGAAAAAATTTTTATGGCATGGAAGCAGAGTGTTCGTAAAGCGGTCACGCAGGAATCCTTCCGTTTGGGTGGCTAGTTCAGCTTCTATTCAATTACATCGTCCCATAGCCTTTCTAAGCGACAAGCAAACTCATCTACTGATTCACGCTTTCCCTGGGTGGCATTTAAAAATTCCCTGTGAACATCCCTCTTGATTTTTTCTGCCCCATGACCCTTCGCAACTTTTCGCACAGTTTGTCATAATTTTGAATTTCGTAGAGTTTAAATTCACTTAGTTTTCTAGCGGCTGTTCCCTTCGGTTTCACTATCAATACCCCCACCTTAATCCCTTCCTTCCAATTAGCCACTATGGCCACGCTATCTGTCATAGACAGGAAAGCATTAATATCGACACTCCCTTCATCCCCTGTGAAAGGCGGGATCATGTGAGTACAACCAGCTATTGTTGGGGCTTCTCCCTCCCCACTCGTTGTCGTAGTAGCCATTGCTTGATCTTCTTTTCCATTCGCCATAGTCCCTGAGTTCGGGCGCCAATGTAGTATTTATGGGTTATGGATGAATGGAAACACGAAGACAAGTATTATAACAAAATAAAAGGAATTTAATTGAAACATTAATTTTGGATATACATAAGAGATAAGATCGATTCCCCAAAAAATTACACAAAGGTTGCAATATAAATGACTCCCTAACGTTCCAGGCCTGTTCTTCTCCAGTCAATAAAGTTTTAGCACAGCGATCAGGATATTCGGTAATGTTGGATTTTACTCACGCTATGAGGGCAGGTCCTCCATGGCATCTGGACTCCTTACACAAAATGGCTGTCCAGGTAGAAGTTTTCTTTTGCACCTTCTTTCTCTCGTTTCTCTAGCACGTCTGTCTCTCACAAAGAAAGTTTCTCTTTCTCCCCTGCTCACCTCTAAATACCGCACAATGATTGGTTACCAGCCGCAACGGACACTGTGCCTTCTGGTGGTGAGCGCTGGAAACGCTCATTCTATCTGTTGTCGCTGAGCTGGAAACGCTCATTCTGTCTGTTGTCGCTGAGCTGGAAACGCTCATTCTGTCTCTTGTCGCTGAGCTGATAACATCATGTCAGTCACAAAAAGCAAGAGCACGTGGCGCACTATCGGGAGGTTCCTGGCCAGCTCCTTAATACTTAACTGGCATGAATGCCACAATTCGTTCATTAAATTTAATTGTAATTATTTAATTTACCATAACCAACATTTAGATGTTTACATTTAACATATTTCTTCTTTTTACATTTAAATAGGGGATGTTTATATACAATTTATTTTTTATATACATTATATATACAGGTTTGTTTTTACATTTTTTTCCCCTTGGTTTTTTCCTGGGTTTTTTCTGGGTTTTTATTTTCTCAGCAGATGTCGCTGGGATAGAAAAAAACCTAGATCTGGGTGGAAAAATCCAGATCTGGCATCGCTGGACCTAATGCTGCTTTGTAGATTATGCTGTTTTAATAATTAATTTCAATTTAACAACAATTTTAATAAAATGGAGAAGGGAACCCCAATGGGCAGCAGCATAAGTCCATTCCTTGCTAACCTTTTCCTCAACTATTTAGAAAACTTGGCAATGTCTACTCTTTCGTATTTTCCCAAAACCTGGTATAGATATGTAGACGACATTTTCGCCATAATTGATATCCAACAACTAGATTTACTTGTAGAGGGACTCAGCAATTTATCCTCTTCCATTACCTTCCGTGCTGAGAAAGAGGACGATTGAGCCTTACCCTTCTTGGATTTAGGAGATGAAGAGGGGACTCAATTTTGAAATCAATAGAAAAACCAACTACGTCCGGCATATCATCCCAAATCGAACCATAGTTTTAATCACAAACTATCAGCTTTCAACCATATGATCAATAGAATGATGACCATACCCATGTTATAAGAAAAGCAACAAGAGGAGATCCACCTGATTAAAGAGGCAGTCATTTTCAACGAATACAAAGAAGATATGATTGACAACTTGGTCAAAAAACATGCCCTCAAAAAGAAAGTGGAGGACATTACTGTGCTCCAGACTAACCAAGAGAAAGGAAATTTATGTCTCCCCTACAATTGAAAATTGATAGGTGGCTTGGAGAAGATATGTAAAGCATAAGGCCTCAGGGTGGCATATAAGAGTAGCCATAATCTTAAGCACCTACTTGGCAGCACGAAAGATGAAATTTGTAAGGTAGATAAATCTGGAATTTATGAAATTAATTGTACTTCTTGTGACTGTAAATATACAGGCAAGAGCAGAAGAAGAATTTGCACCCGAATTAAAGAGCACTTCAGTTATATCAAGAATTACAAGCGAGAAAAATCGGCGTTCGCCGAGCACATTCTTGCCACAGGGCATGTTGGAAAATTAGATCATATTCAGATACTACATTGTGTGGACGAGCCAAAGAAAATAAACTTCTTAGAATCTCTTGAGATTGGTTAGCAACCACCAAATAAATTATTAGACCATGAAAGGGGCACACTTGACCTGCCCACTTTATGACCAAAGTGGGCGTGGTTTGCAAGCACATGTAACCCCGAGTGAATAAGCCTAATTGGATTGGAGACGACGAGGAGTGGAGAACTCGAGCGTGGATCCGTGACAAGAGACGGATTGAGGTTCCTGCAAGAATCTGCAAATTCGGTGCAAAAGGACACCTGCATTCGGATAGTGGAGGCAAGGTATCATCCGTTGTGAGTTGTACAACATCGAGTGAGAGCATTGTCGGCGGCAAGCTGGGCTGTCGCCGGGTTATCACTCACACTGTCATCATGGTTATTGTCTTCAAGGATTTGGAAGCAGAATTTTATGTGTGAATAACTTCAGAACAGTTAAGTACTTTTGATATTTATGGCCCTTCACACAATTTCATTATACGTTATTAATTCATGCAGATTAATATTTCTTGAAAAAACTTTACATCGGGACTTTAGTGTTATTGTTTATTATTGACTTTAGATTTTAATTAACTGCCTAGTTACAAAAGAGCATTCTAGATTTTCAATCATTCAATTTGTTCTGTAAATTTTTTACTATTATTAATCCACTCACCTTAGTAACCTAGAATTAAGATACCACTTATAATTCATCTATCATTTAAATTATTACGTAAATGAATCATTCCTTTTATTCAATTACAAGTTTACATATTTCTCTCTCAGGTTAAGAAAGAAGGGAGGGCTGCAAGGGATGTAGCATAAGAACACGCAGGTTTTAGACATTAGTTTAAGCATGTCCAGAAATAACGAAGTGATTGTGTTTCCACTGAAATCCGTCAGGTGTCTCCATGTGTTGCGTTTTCTCTCAAACAGTGATGGTTCATGAAATCGTCAACTGAAGTCGTTGAGTTTCTCTCCATAAGTACTTCCGGTTGAGGAAACAAAAAAAAAATTGCGACGATAGGAGGTAGTATTTGGTTTGAACTTCCAACTTATAAGTGCATTAAACAAATGTTGGAAACCTTTCCAGCTAATAACTGTTCATCTCTCCAGTGAAGGATTTCGTTTTTCGCACAATAAGTAGAAAAGTAGCTTATGCGATCAGTTTTGTAAGGATGGGCTGAACGCTTACACCTGTCATCTGCGTCAGGGTATAAGATATGCTCCTTAAGGTAAGGGTATCAATCGTGAGCCTGGGTGATTGAGCCTCCAGTTTAAGGTCCAAAGACTGCAGTCGGGTTGCGCCATCGTTTGGTTAAGTGAAAATTTAGATTTTGGTGGCCGAATGGAGTGGTTAAGATTTAATAAGAACCCCACATTAAGAATCATCCGCAAACAGATATGGCTGGAAAGAGGATCAAATAAAGAAAGATAGACTCCAGATCTTTGGGTTAACAAAATGGTAAATAAATTTATTCATGTAAGAAATAAATAAGAGTAATGATATTTAACTAACCTTCGACCTCCCTACCGGGGTCGGAAAAGTGAGGAATAATTAAAATAATTGATTTGGTCATGGTAAAAGAGTCTCAATAAAATGGCATCAAATGAAATGCAGAATATACTCCTTGTGAAAGTAACCCATTAAAGATATGCATCAACAGATTAAACAGCATGGCTTGGCAAATAGCAATCAAATTAAATAAGCAATAGGCCCAAGTAGAACACAATTACGGCAATCAAATCCCCATAAAAATAATGGTAAAAAAAAACGCTTTGAAATGACCAGGGACTGAAAATTAATGTCTAGAACTCACAGACTCAAAACTGAACAGCTACAAACTGTTAATGCGGGGGCACCGCGGTGAATATACAAGTTACAAAAGCTTCGTTATAGAACAAACTTAAAAAGAATTAAAACTGGTTGCACCAAAAAAATATTAACACATTAACTAAAGACAAATTTGGGTGTTTCCCCCCCCCCATGCAAGTCGCTCGTGGCTGGTCATTAGAAGCAATTCTTTTTGCAGCAAAACCGGGCTACGAAGACCCAGTCAAAACTCTTATGCTCGTAGCGAACTCACATCGAGGGCAGGAATTAGAAAGGCCGCTCGAGCTTCTTGGTTGTGCGAAAGCCAAGATTACTCTGCCGGATCGAGGAAAACCAAATTTTCTCTTCCAAACGGGGATCGAACCTCCGACCAATGAATTATGGGTCAGCTGGATTTTCCGCCCGCGCATATGGCTCTTTGTTTCAGGCACCAAATAGACGCACGGCCACCTGCTAGAATCCTAGAATGTTCTAGAACGACGCCAAAAGGCAATAATGTTGTCCACTAAGGTCCCAAATAGTCGTGGGTGGGGGAAGGGGGAAAAAGCTTTCTATACTAATCGTAACTATTCACCCAGCCCAATCGACTTGACCTGATTTCTATAGAGGCTGGGTACTGTCAATGACTTCGAGATGACAAGAAGAAAGGGGAGCGAGCCTCATCTCTCAGTAACACAAGCTGACGAATGCCTAAACGAGAGGAAGCGAACATTAGTCACGCTCCACTCGGCAATAAAGTTTCTTCAGCAGTCAGATAAAGAGATTTCAAAAGATCTCTATTAGAATTCTAACTTTCTAAACTTAGAATGCATACTCGTCTCAAAAGCGATCAACAGAAAAATTCAAAACTCCATCCACAGCGCGAATTGCTGTATTAACGAATAAACTATGCCAAAACTGTCTCAAACGCTCAATAAATAAATAAGTAAATAAATAAGGGTAAAATGATTCATAAACGATAATTAATAACCTTGTAAGGTCTGAACCTTTACAGTTTGTACAGACGTCCATCCATCTGTCTGTGGACACAATGCATAGACTTGGAATGGGGAGCGTGCGTATAGAGAATTGCTGGAAGAGACAAATCAGCCTTGCACTGGGGAAAATGCGTACTCTAAAAGTTGTTGAGATGGTGTGCGTGCAGGATGCACGTGATTGATGATTATAGAAAGGGGATATCGGTGGTTTACACCAAAATAATTTCCTTATTCGTAGGGAGCTTATTATTTTTTACGATAACTTGAAATCGAATTAACTTTTTCACACTCTGTTTTCACCATTCCATTAATATGGGACAGAGTACAAACAAGTTTGAAGGTGAGATACCCGGAATAGGTACAATAGCATGTGCTCTAATGGGACTATTATGATACCCCCTTAAAAATTTTCAATGACCAGATATGGCATGTAATATATCTATCAAATCGTAACGACCTATCATGAACAAATATAACGAATACTTAATGATGGCCGAAATTTGTTTACAAGTGCATGTTCTAATGATACCATATGTCACCTTTGGAACTTTCAAAGCTAAGATATAGGATGTAATATATCTAACATCCCATAGCGATGTGTCTTGAATAAAATATCAAGTAATTAATAACTTTCCATTTTAAGACATGGCATGTACACTCCAAGACAAAAATATGGAAACTTTCTGAAATGTCAACAAGAGCTGTCTTTAGAATTGAAATTCCTCAGAAGTGAGCAAGTTTACACACAAAATGAAATAAAACCTAACAAACGCTTCCCTTTAACTAAGGAAAACAAATATTACTTTAATTCTAGCTTGAATTTACAAAGGTTACAAGAAATAAATACAAGGACCATTTCGGACAAAAATATGGAAACAAAGAAATTAAGGGCAAAAGTATGGAAACTTTCCATTCAATACTTCATCCATCCGCCGTGTGCTTTAATTGCAGGTTGGACTCGACGTGGCACGAACTCTATTAACTTACAACAAAAATTACATTATGGAACTACACCAAGCATTTTGAATGGCCACTTGCAACTCCTGCTTGATTGTTGGTTTTTCAGATGACACTCTTTTTTTTCATCATACTCCACAGTTCCTCTATAGGATTAAGGTCAGGGCTGTTCCCTGGCCAGTCTAACACTTGGGTATTCTGTTCTTCATACCAGTCCATCGATTTCTTAGCTTTGTGGCACAGGGCCCCATCCTGTTGATAAACGAAGTCTCCCTCGTAGTAGAATCGAGTTCTTGGGATGAGATGATCTGCCATGATTTCAATGTAGTAGGCACTGTTCACAGTTCCTTCTATGAAGCACAAGCTGCCAACTCCGTAGGCCATCATAGATCCGTAAACCATCATACTTGGAGGATGTTTCACCTTTGTGTTTACACACGATAAATGATACTTTTCATGCTGCTGACGAACAATTTTTTGTTTTCCATCATAATACAATGAAAACCTGCTCACGTTACTAAAGATGACCTTTTTCCAGTCCTCGGTTGTCCACGTTTCGTGTTGTTTTGCCCACGCTAGTCTTTTTCTTCTCATGATAGTGGACAGCAATGGTTTCTCTAATTGCGTTCGGAATTTGAATCCAGCTTCTTTTAGTCGTCGAATGGTAGTTATGCTTGAAACTTCTTTTCCAGTGACTGTATTCCAATCATCAGTTATTTGGTTTGCTGTTCTTCTTCTGTCAGCCTTTACAATCAGTGGTAGGTGCTTATCTTCTGTTCGACTAGTACATCGTTTTCTGCCGCATCTCTTGACAACTTCACATTTACAAGTTTCCTTGAATTTCGTAATTATTTTGTTAACAGCACTGTGGTTCAATCCCAAGTCCTTTGCTATCTTTATCAGTTTTTCATTGGATTTCCATTTTTCTATAATCAGATTTCGTACACTTTGAGCGATTTGCCTTGATGGAGGCATCTTGGCAAGTACTGGTTTCAAAATGTTTATACTACATCTACCTCAAAATTTAAAATGGTTAATGCTTCCCAACTTGCATAAAAGAACTAATTCAATACTTTAGTGCAGTGAAATATAAAAATATTCTTGAGATCTCTCTGAAAAGTGGAAAGTTTCCATACTTTTGTCCTCAATTTCTTTGTTTTCATATTTTTGTCCCAGATGGTCCTCTTATTTATTTCTTGTAACCTTTGTAAATTCAAGCTAGAATTAAAGTAATATTTGTTTTCCTTAGTTAAAGGGAAGCATTTGTTAGGTTTTATTTCATTTTGTGTGGAAACTTGCTCACATTTGAGGAATTTCAATTCTAAAGACAGCTCTTGTTGACATTTCAGAAAGTTTCCATATTTTTGTCTTGGAGTGTACAGCCCCGAGACAAAAGTCCTGCAACATCAAAATTTTCTTCCAAATGTTCATTTTCAAAAATAAATAACTTAAGTTGAGAACAAGAAAAACGAACAAAATAATATGTTATATTTTGGACATTTTTAAATACATTAAACCCGTTAAATAGTCCAAAGCAAAATTTATTCGAATTAAACATTACGAAACAAAAATTACCACCTGGGACAAAAAACCTACAACACGATGAATATGGGACATAAGTCCTGCAACTTTTTTGTTAGTATTTTGTGGCACCACCTTTTGCCTTGAGCACAGCTACAATTCTTCTCGGCATAGACTCAACAAGAGATTGGCATTCTTTGTGTAATCTGTGACAAGGCATCAAACGCAGCAACTCTCAAATCATTCATTATTTGAGGATTCATTGACTGTATCTTCTTTTTCATAATCGCCCATTTTTTTTCAATTGGATTTAGGTCTCATGAGTTTTCAGGCCAATCAAGAACATCAATACCCATATCCTCAAAATATTTCTGTGTTTTTTTAGCTCTGCGAGCAGAAGCTCCATCTTACTGATATATGAAATCACCATCCGGAAAATAGTGAAAGGCGGTTGGAATTAGATTTCCTTCTAAAACATTTAAATAAACCTCTGCATTTATGTTTCGTTCAACTATTTGAAGACTTCCCAATCCTTTGCTTGTCATTGTTCCGTATAACATAAGTCCTGGCGCTTTCTTAACAGTTTTTGAAATGCATCCTGGCAAAAGCTCTTCACCTTTCTTTCGTACCACTTTAGTTTTCCCATCTTGAATCAAACAAACACGGGTTTCATCACTGAAAATAACTTTTTTCCAGTCATCAACGGTCCATTCACGATGTCTTTTACACCATTCTCTGCGTTTGTTTTTCATTGTTGTTGTTAGGAGAGGCTTCTTTTTTGCAGCTCGGAATCCATACTTCATTTCTGCTAATCGCCGTCGTGTTAATTTTACAGAGACATCTTTTTTGATGATTTTGGACCACTCAGTAGTTATCATTTTAGCAGTTTTGTGCCTAGAAGATTTTACTAAGCTTCTCAGCACATTATTTTGTGCTCTTGTTGTCTTTCTTGGGCAACCAGATCATGGCCTCACGTCACTCTTTCCAGTTTCTTCAAAGGTCTTGATGATTCTACCCATTGTAGAACGATGAATTGCAATGTTTTTTTTGCAATTCTGATATTTGGAATACCTTGTTGGTGTTGTTTAATAATTAGTTTTCTGACATCATTGGAAACTGGAGTACATTTACTTGCCATTATAAAAAGTGAAGAAAACGTTCAATGCAGTTTAGTTACATTTTTATAATCAGTGATATGCTAAAAGTAGTTGTGTCCACTTTAGTTTAGGGGGTAACACTAGTGATTTTAAGTTAAATTCTAGAATTGCAACATAAAGTTGCAGGACTTATGTCCCATATTCATCGTGTTGCAGGTTTTTTGTCCCAGGAGGCAATTTTCTTTTCGTAATGTTTAGTATGAATAAATCTTGTTTTGGATTATTTAAGGGTTTTAATATATTTAAAAATGTCCACAATATATAACATATGAGGAAGTTTTCGTTTTTTCTGTTTCGAACTTAGGTTATTTAATTTTGCAAATGAACATTTGGAAGAAAATTTTGATGTTGCAGGACTTTTGTCTCGGGGCTGTAATATATCAAGCAACTCGTAATGTCTCATGAATGAATATACTGAGTAATTAATGATAGTGGTAATAAGTTTAACAGTACGTATTCTAATGGTACCAAATGGTACTATTGAAACTTTCAATGCTAAGATATGGCATATAATATATCAAACAAGTCGTAAAGACGCACCATGAATGAATATAATGAGCAATTAATGATAGTGGAAATGAGTTTAGTTGTACGTCTCCTAATCGTAGCACATGGTACTGTTGGAACTTACAATGCTAAGATATGGCATGTTATATATCGAACAACTAATAACGGAGTGCCATGACTGAATATAAACAATAAATAATGATGGTGGTAATTAGTTTAACAGTATGTATCCTGATCGAACCACATGGTACTATTGAAACCTTCAATGCTAAGATATGGCATGTAATATATCCAACAAGTCGTAACGTAGTGCTACGAAAGAATATAATGAGTAATTAATGATAGTGGTAATTAGCTCAGTAGTACATATCCTGATCGTACCACATGGTACTGTTGGAACTTTCAATGTTAAGATATGGCATGTAATATATCAAACCACTCATAACAACGTGTCATGAGTGAATATAATGAATAATTAATGATAGTGGTAATTACTTTAGTAGTACGTGTCCTAATTTTACCATATGGTACCATAAAAACTTTCAATGCAAAGATATTGCATGTAATATATCAAAGAACTCGTAACAAAATGCCATGAATGACTACAATGAGTAATTAATGATAGCGGGAATTAGTTTAGTAGTACAGTAAAACCCTGTTACAACGTACTTCAAGGGACCTGGAAATTTGTACGTTATTCTGAAACTGGGGGGAGGGTGGCTTGTGAACAATGCATATATTCATAGGAAAACATAAGAATACATGAATGCATTTGATTGCAGCACAAATTGGATCCCGACTGAGTAGCATGCAGAGATTTCCGGGTTTATATATGCTACACTGACCAACCAATGAAATATGAACTCTGCTTAATTAGCCCATTGGCCCAGTTGCAACTTTCGCATGGGCTGCATTGACCAATCAGAGCAAGACATGTGAATGATGTACGTTGTACTGAAGGGATAATTTAACCAAGGGAATGTAAAATTAGTACGTTATTCAGAAATGTACGTTAAAGTGAGGTACGTTATTCTGAAACTTTTTAGCATTAAAATACCTATGTTTGGGACAGGGATTTGAAATTTGTACGTTATTCTGAAATGTACATTAATGTGAGGTACGTTGTAACGGGATTTTACTGTACGTGCCCTACTCGTACCATAAGGTACCATTAAAACTTTCAATGCTAAGATATGGCATGTAACATATCAAACAACATGTAACGAAGTGCCATGAATGAATATAACGAGTAATTAATGATAGTGATAATTAGTTTATTTGTACGTGTCCTATCGTACCATATGGTATCGTTGGAATTTTCCATTTTAAGACATGGCATGTAATATATCAAACAACTCATAAGAAAGTGCCATGAATGAATATAACGAATAATAATTAATGATAGTGGTAATCACTTTAGTAGTACATGTCCTAATCGTACCACATGGTACCACTGAAACTTTCCATTCTGAGATATGACATATCAAACCACTCGTAACAATGTGTCATGAATGAATATAATGAGTAATTAAGGATAGTAGAAATGATTTTAGTTGTATGTGCCCTAATCGTACCATATTGTACCATTAAAACTTTCATTGCTAAGATATGACGTGTAATATATCAAACAACTTGTAACTTAGTGCATAGTATGAATATAACAAGTAATTAATGACAGTGGCAATTAGTTTATTTGTACGTGTCCTAATCATACCACATGGTACCATTGGAACTTGCCATTCTGAGATATGGCATATAATATATCAAATAGTTCGTAATGACGTGCCCTGAATGAATATGAGTAATTAATGATAGTGGAAATTAGTTTAGTAGCACGTGTCCTACTCCTACCATATGGTACCATTAAAATTTTCAATGCTAAGATACACTATATGATCAAAAATATCCGGACACCCCTCACAGATCAT
>JAHWFO010029798.1:457598-473633 GCA_023313115.1 Rhysida immarginata
GAAGTTTTCTTTGACAAAAATAAAGTTACGATTTCTTTTGTACTATGTGTTTCTCTTTACTTTGCTCACTATTGTTCTATCTTTCTATTACATTATCTATATTAACAAAAATCAATGTGTGTGTGAGTGTGTGTGTAATACCGAAACCAATGGGCGTCAAACTTTTCATGATGGTTTATTATACTGGGAGAGTCAAAAGTCGCAGTACACCCTGTTTTTTTGAAAACCCTGCAGGAATTGGGAAATCTAAATATTCCAGTAAGGTATGGGTGAGGTGGTCTATCTTTTACGCTATGTATCGAACATGGCCGCCATCATGAAATGTAAGTCATTTTGTTTCATTTTGCTGCAGGTAACTGAAAATGGCTTTGACTACGGAGGAGAGAAATGAGGTCATTTTGAAGTCTGGAAAACGAAGTTTCCGTGTCATAGCTGCAGATTTTAACAACCAGCACCCAGAAAGACCTCCAATTTCACACAACACTGTCAGGTGCTTAATTAAGAAATTCCCAGAAACTGGGAGTGAGGTTGACAGGGCACGGAGTGGCCGTCCGATAAGTGCTACTGACGAGACAAGGTCAACAATGGTTTTGGCGTCCTTCTTCAAGAGGGACACCATATTGAGCACATTAAATTACTGTCTTTTATGGAGAACAGTCCAGCCTGTAATACAACATGTGTTGTAACTTTTGAACCATAACTGCTACTTCAAATCTGTTTACAGGAATAAAATTTTCAGAAAATGATGATGTTATTTGATATATCAAACGACCCCCTTTCCATTTAAAAAAGAATTGACTTACAAGATGGCAGCCATGTTTGATACATACCGTAAAAGATAGACCACCTCTCCCATACCTTACTGGAATATTCAATTTCCCAATTCCTGCAAGGTTTTCGAAAAAACAGGGTGTACCGCGACTTTTGACTCACCCTGTAGTTCGGGAAAGGTTTTACACAAGCTGCCATGGATTTCCGCAGGTTGCAAGGCTTTTATGAGTGAACTGCCACCCCCCACCTTTTTCATGCAACAATATATATTTGAATTTATAAATTCAACAATAATACTACCTACAACGATATGACAATCCAACAATAACAATCAATAATCCACACTTACACCGAACAGTATTAAAATTACAAAAAAATATGACATTTTATTAAGCAACTGATTTTATCATGGGAATAACCTTGAAGTCATGAGTGAATTAAACCCTATACAGCTAGTCAAAGCTGGAAAAAAGTCAATTTTAGTCACTGAAAAATTTACCCTACTCAACGCACGCGCGCGAAGTCGGGTATTACCGGGGCCATCGTGATCTTTTATTTTTTCTTTACCTTTTTTACCTTTTTTGTTCTTTTTCTTGGTAAGAAAAAAAAAAATCACGATTGGCCCCAGTATTACTCTAGTTGGTTCCTAAATTATCAATTGTAAATATAGAAAACAAAGTTACGGTTGCATTATTTGATTATAACATACTGTTCAGTGTCCCTTATGTACAAAGAACCCCTCCTAACGATAATGGGCTCAAATATATGCTAATTAATTTGGAGAAAGGTAATATACATGTATAAGCATACTTAAGTTACGAAACAAGCCTCGAAGAACGTAATTAAGTGAAGCTGGTATTTTACTTATATGGGACTTACAAGGTGGGGGGTGGGGAGCTAAAGACAAAATTTTTGTTATTCATTTAAATCCTCTCATTTTTCTAGTACAAATAGTACTATAAAAAAGAAGGCAAAATAAAAAATTTCATCGATCTATCTTCAATAGTTTCAAAGGCATAGCCATTGTGAAATTTTTGGATCTTTCTTATGTAATTGATAAAAAAAAATGTAATGCATATTTTGCAATGTTACTTTTTTATTTCTATAGCAGAAACCGTATTTTACTCAATAACATTAAGATATTCAGTATTATTTTAATAACATTGCTTCATCTTTTTAGTTTGTCTTTGGAAACAGGAAGATACCCGGAGGAATGGAAACAGGTTTTAGTCCAACCAATTCCGAAACGGGGTGATTTGAGCACTAGGAGAGCCTTCCGAAGCAGAGTGATTTGAGCTACCTAATCTAACCTAACCTTAATTTAATTTCCAGCCAAGCTACTAGAAACCCTGATGGCTGAGTGCTTGGCTTCGTTCATTGACCCGTTTTTATCGCATACACAGCATGGATTTCAACCTAAATGTTCAACGCAAACGAACTTAGCCTCCTTTTCTCATTTATTGCCCGAAACATTGATCGTCGAGTGCAGGTCAATGCTTTATTTTTAGATTTTTCGAAAGCTTTCGATAGGGTTAATATAAATCTTCTGCTTGCTAAGTTGTGGCACATTAAACTGCCAGTCTTCATCACTCAGTGGTTTCAATCTATGTTGAAGGGCAGAAGCTTCAAAGTTAGATATCAGAATTCGTATACTTCAGTCTACCCAATCAAAAGTGGCGTCCTGCAGGGTTCTCCTTTTTGGTCCCCTCCTCTTCAACATTTATATTGCTAACCTTCATTTTGCTCTTGAACATCTATCTGTTGAAGTCTTACATTATACCGACGATCTGAAACTTTTTGGTGCCATAGAATCTTGGAAGGACTGTGAGACGCTGCAGAATAGTCTTATCATTGTTGCGAATTGGGCCAGCTGCAATGGATTGGATCTTAATGTACAAAAATCCTTTACCATTTCTTTCAATCGGAAAACGGCTCCATTTATTTATGATTATCGCATGGAAGATGGAATCTTAAGGAGAAAGAAAGTGGTAAGAGATTTAGGCGTGATGTTTGCTGATAACTGCTCTTTTCGAACTCATTTGGATATTCTTAATCGTGAATTTTCTCGGCGTTTGGGACTGATCAAATGTCTTACCCATTTCTTTATTGAGCTTTTCAAGACAATCGTGGTTCCAAAATTGTTATATCGTAGTTGGGTGTGGTTTGGGGGCAATATGCAAATGCTGGCATTTTTGCAGCGCAAAGTATCTAGTTTTAAGACGTATGTGCAAGAAAAATTTTGAATTTGGAATTCCTCATATGAAACGAGTAATGTTTTTAACATTGACGTAATTATCAAGCGTTCTCTTTTCAATATATTAATCAATCTTTATTATGAAAGGATGAATGTTCCTAACATACTTGGTGATTACAATTTTCACAATTTAAAAAGTTCTCGTAGAGGGTACGCCTTTGGTCAGCGGTATAAATGGAGGACCAATTTGTGAGAAATTGACCCCATTGCCAAGATTATTAAAAATTTTGCGGATAATTTTGCAAATCGCAATATTGAGGAGTTTAAGGATAAACGTTTTAATATATTCGACTGAAGCTTTTTGCTACTTGCTTTTTTGTTTTGTGGTGTTTTTATCTATATATTTTTTCTCGTGGTGCGTAATGTTTCTTTTTCAAGTTATTATTTGTCAACACTTAAATCCTTTATTTTTTTTTTAAGGGCTGCAGCTTGGGGCTCTTCCCACCAGAATTTCTGCTGGGTCTCCCCAGTTGTCGCTGCTTTAGTATTAAACTAAATTAAACTTTTTATTATTATTATTATTATTATTATTATTATTACTTTATTGTTATATTATCTTTATCATTATTTATTATATTATATTCTCTGTTCTTATTTGGCTCAGCCTGTTTTTTGGGTTTTAATTTTCTTTCTATTTCTATTTTTCCTAATTTTATTAGTTTATTTTATGTTTTCTCATCATTAACCCCATTTTGGGCTCTGGCCTGTTGGGGAGCAACATTGGGTTTCACCCTCCAGTTTTTCTGGTGGGTTGTTCCCTGTTGTTGGCACATTATTATTATTATTATTATTATTATTATTATTATTATTATTGTTTCATGGAAAAAATACAGACTATTTTAAAAACATTTTTCACAGTTTTACGTAGAAAATAGTTTTTATAAATTTTTGTGATTAAAAAATAGATTTTTCTCACTGAAAGACATATGGATTGAATTTCTCATATGTCTTTCATTTAGTATAACAATTTTCATAAACATATCTTTATTTAATGATGCCATTTAATTCTGCACAAACTGATGATGTTGGACATAAGTAACATTTTGAGAAAGATGCTTTAAAAGATTTGAAACGGAATTCAGACAAAATACACATATTAGAAATGTTCAATAATTTTTATTGATATTAATTGGAGTTATGTAGAACAAATAACATAGTATTCTTTCCATTGTGTTAAAATTAAATGTATCATAATATGTATTGAGAATAGTGCATATGAAATTCCTGTTTTTTTGTTCTTGTTTTTTACCAGTATATGCCATAAATGTGGCTTAATCCCCTCTTGATCTGACTTATTCAGTTTAAAAGAATCCATACAAGTATCTATTGCACATTAGAATTATTTTAAATATCTCAAAGCACATATAGTAATTGAATAACTTGAACAGTCCATATCTTATACATATTTACAAATTATGTATTAATCCTTCATTGATTATTAATATATGATTATGAAACTTTTGGAAAATAAATACTAAATTCTTCACTGCTGCTTATTGTAGAAGACAGAAAGAAAATTTTAAAGGACATAGCTGATGACTTATACTTAAGATTATAGACTTCATACAAATTTTTAGAACATCCAAAAACCAAAAGGAGTTGAAAAAAAATTGATGAATGATGTCCTCAATGCAACAATTAATGTACAGTTAAGTTCCATAAACCTCAGCAGATATTCTTTAATATTCTAAAGGAGAGTTGCTTATTAATAGGTTAAATAATTAAATCCAGGAGAAAGCTTGTTATCATTTCATCAATTAAATATATTGAAAATTTAAAATATCAGGCTTGGATTATGTTCATTATAATAAAACCATGTAATGATCAACTACATTAAAATGCTCTTAATAAGAACCTTGCAAAGGCATATGGAAATAATAACAATAGTCGCATTCACATCCTTTCACTTACAGGGAAAGTGACTTTGTCTTTGCTTTTGAAAAGCAAAGAAAATAGGTTTTCAATGTGAATGAAACCGGAAGTGAAAAGATCACTTTTGCTGCTTTTGCATCGTCAGCCATAAATAGCATGATGAACATATTGAAATTGTTTGAAAAATAGTAAGTGATTTATTGATTGTGAAAAATACTTTTTATTGTTCTCCATGGTTTTATTATTCCTTAATTTATAACCAAAAAACTTTACAATGTTAAATACATTACTTACGCCTTTAAATTACAAGTTTTATCGGTGGGCAATCATCGAAACGAGCGAAGCGGCGATTCAATATGGATACCACTAAACTGGAAGTTAGTAGCTGTAAAGCCAGAAAAGTAAGAAAAGCAGAGGGGTAAGTGGGTACTGACTTGCTTTCAGAAAAGTGACTTTTGAGACTTCGCTTTCCTGAAAATGAAGTCACTGAAAGTGATTTAAGCAAGATAAGTGAGAAAAGCGAGAAAAGTTATGAGGTTGTGAATGCGACTAATGTTTTATACCATATAACATAAAACAGACACATATACCATATAAATTATAATATCAAAATTACCAACTGCAATGTTTCCAAAACTAAGTACTTTAATTATTTTAGGGATATCTTTGACAATCCTCATTCTAACAGAAGAAAACTTAAACTTTTTTTTTTTAATTATTAAACCTACTTATAAGAAGGGTATATGTGCAAGCACAGGATGCTAAATAGCATATATGCATAATTTAGCAATTTCACAGAATATCAATTTGCCAAAGTAGAAAAATGTTTTGATAGATCATTTACATTACTAAATACAGTACTACTGTACAAATATTACACAGCTGGTTGTTAAAGCTTATAAATATAGTAGAGTTTTAGCAAAATGAAGAAGTACATGTATTGTAATATATTATTGAGAATACCACAATTCACTTATAATGGATTTTCTCAAAAAAAAATTTAAGGATGAAATAACAAGTTCAACAAAAATCATAAAATAAAAAGAAATCCTTCTTAGGGTAAAATTTAATTTTTTTAAAGAAAACTTGAAACAACATATAAATATTAAATTTAAAATATCAGCATTTCATAGTATTACATAATTCAATATTTACAGGAGATCCTATCTTAAACTTTATCTGACATATGAAATACTTGATTTATCACGCAAGTGGCATTTCCGTCCTCTGAAATTGAAAATGCCTTTTTGTCAATTAAATATGCAAAATGTTTAAAAGTACAATGGTGGCTTGGGGAAGAATGATGGATATTTCTCTCTTTTCCTGTCAACGACTAGTTGAGGGGGTATATATATTCTGGTAGTTGAGTATAATTTTAAAAGAAAATTAGCCTAAATTCTCACGCCTAGGATATACACATTCCTTTACAGTTTCCCCCCAATATTAAACCTATTGTATGCAAGTGTATTTTCGTTTTTTCAAAAGAATATTATATTTTTTTATTATCTAAGATGACAAACGATACAGTAGTATTGAGAATACAAAATATTAAATCTTCTAGTAACATGAACTTGTTTTATTAATTTTGTGATGTATCTGGGATTCATCACACGCAGATCTACATTTTATATGTAAATCTGCATTTATCTTTTATGGCGTCGGTCTTTTGCTCATCACAAAAGATCAACGTTGCTTTGTTTATTCATTACAAAATTGAATCAACAGTTTCCTTCATGTATTTTCTTTTATTAGGAAAATTTGTCTTTCACAATTCTCATTTGTTTTAGCAAATTCGCATAGTTTGTGATTGCAGTATTCATCAATTTGCTTCACTTTCGTTTTCTAAAGGGAGGGGAGGTGTTCCAACGCTCCAAGCCTGGTATCCATGGCAATGAGCCAAAGTTCGTTAACGACGGTTACGTCGGAGCGTTGGTTTGGCGGGCGTCTTCAGCCAATGGGAACACGGCTTTCTTGATCTTAACCTTTCTCAAAAAATGCATCGGTGAAGCGCACTGGAAAATGCTCTTCCCACGCTTTTCTCCGGAGAAGTGTATAAAAAGCCCCGAAAGCATACAGAGGCTCTCTTATCTCTTATTATCTCTTATCTCTTATACTCTTATCCGTATCTCTCTTAAGACTCTGACACTCATGAGCTCTTAAGCCTTTTGTGTTCTTTTATGTGTACTCTTAAACAGAGTTGTATTACTCTTGTTTAATTGTGAGTGACGACGAGCGACGCGTGAGGCAATCCGTCCTCACGGCGGGCAGCTAGAGCATCGGCCGGCCTGGAAACAACGTTGGAGATGACGAGTGATGGCCACGAGGAACCAGGCAGTGCGGGGAGGCATTGGATGTCTAAGCACTGGTCTACTCGCAGCGGACGAGACAGGCGTTCTCATGCAGGGCATGGTGAGTGGGAAGGCGAGTGATGGACACGAGAAACCAGGCAGTACGGGGAGGCATTGAATGCCGAAGCACTGGTCTACTCGCAGCGAACGAGACGGGTGCTCTCATGCAGGGCATGGTGAGTGTGAACAAGCAAGACGTGAGACGTCACATCCTTATGGTGGGCAGCCAACTCGATGGAACACCCAATTCTACGGCTCGAAACGAAATGCAGTGCAGAGAGGCTTCGTAAGCCAGGGCGCTTAGGCCTGTCCCGATGGCGATCGAGAATGGAGCTCGGAAGGAGAACCAAGCAACACAGAAGACAGCTAGTTACAGCACAACTCAGAACCGGTCGAATCGGAGGAGATGCAACGAGAAAACTCACCAGCTTAAAGTGGGATTAAAAACGCCTGGTCGTGAATCTCAGGTACCCCGTGCTGTGGAGCATCAATTATCAAAATCACTCCGAGACTGCGTTCAAATGAGAATACTACTGCTCGATTCATTTAACTTTTGAAATGTCACATGTGCTTGTGTTTCCAATTGTGATAATATACATGGTAGTTATGGACCTTGATATGGACTCTGATCAACAAATTGCAATGGTATGTAATTATCTTTCATAAGTTAATTGCTAGATGGATTTTGACTATAAGGACACTTGAACCTTGATTTGACAAATGTAAAAAGCTTGCCCAATTTACTCATTTAATTATTATAGCTTGTAACTTACTAACCCTTTTCTAATATCATTATAATCTGAATTTTTCATCTTTTTCTTAATAAACACTTTGAATTTAACTCGATGTTTTGTTTATTTGTGAATCACGTTTTCTCAAATCTTATTGATGGGAGGGGAGGTCCTACTTTCTTAACTGATCTCGTTTGATTTAAAATTTATTGCGGGTACAACGGTTCTGTTTTATTCAAATCCACTATACGATCATTACTTTTTAGGCTTAAGGTAAATTATATTAACGATTGGGAATTCTGTCATTGTTACATAAGAGTAATAAAGACATCCCACGTTACAATTTAACTATAATTTTCGTTATTATTGATATAAAGAAATAAACATAGATTACAGATTAATAGTCTCTTAATTTACATGTATAATTAGCTATCATCACTTAGGATAGTAGCATACGAGAAACTAATTTTAACGTTTAAGTCCCCCACCCCCTCCCTTTCATCCATTCCTGGACTCACGTTTCGCATTAAACGTGTTTATCCAAAACCAATGATTGTACATACTGATTTAGTTGTTATGTAATGCCAATAACCCTCCTATTTTCGTTAGGATCCATTTTCTCGACAATCTGGTTGGGGTAGAAACTTGTCTCCTAGGAACATACACGAGCTGGGAGAGAGACTGGAGAGAGAGACAGCGCCTGCTGCTTACGGAAAGAATCTACTTCCAAGAGCTTGTATCAATTAACGAAACATGCATGATCCATAAAATCAAATAAAACCCTTATGTACGTATACTATGTACCTTTAGACGACTATTTAATACATGTTTTTTTTAATCAGTCTTCCAAAATTTCAATTTATTCGACGCGTCGCGAATGTCAGCGGGTGTCCAATTTAAGCTCTTCCTACTAGAGAAAGCGGAAGTTGAGATAGGTGCAGACATGCACATTAGCGATCAGTAATAACGATAATTATGTATAAAATTAATAAATAAAAGGATTTTAAACCTTCAAAAAAAGTTTAATGTCCATTTAAAAATAACGAAAATTTTCCTTGGAATGTTTATAATAGGCTGTGGCTATGTTCACGGCAACCGTGAAGGGGTAACGGCTCAGGACAGTAAGGAGTGACGTCATTTTTATGAGAAGTGATGTCACAGTTGTTGCCGGGAGTTGGAAAGAAAACACATGGAAAAGTATTTTGTAGGTGGGGGAGGAAATGTATATCTTTATAACTCAAAACTGGCTCATCAAAAGCAAACAAGTTATTTATAAAAAAAAAAAAAATTCTTAACGTGAGGAGTCCGTCCATGTCGAATTTATTGAGTTAGGTTCGCTGGTACGGACGCTACAGCCATATCTTCATTTTTAGAAAAAAAAATTAATATCTCTAGACAGGTTAAGCAATTGTCATAAAAATACGTCAAGACATAGTATAAAAGTACATGTACTCTCAAATATTAATTTGCTTCTGCTTTTTGCGGTTTCAGAGAATATAGTTGCACAAAATTGGTCACGGATTTTTTTTTTTTTTTTTTAATTTCAACATATATTCTGGAATCATGAGTTTTTAAGTCAATTTCGGAAAGAAAAAAATTGAGTTGGGGAAACGAACACAGGCCTTCACTCTTAGTGAGTGGTAAGCCAACAAGGGGTGAAGATGTGGTGATATCTACTAAAATAATTTTGTGAGAGCCGCTTAAAATCGTGTTCCCATGTTAAAGAATAGGGCAGTGTGCTAGGCTGTCGCAGAGGCAGACTTCCTAAATAAATGGGTTATAAACTTGTAGTATAAACTCATTCATAGAGAAAGAAATAGACCACTATATGATCGACGGAATTCAGAAGTAAGATTTACTTAATATAATAAGGGGAGGGGAGGACTGTAAGTTTTGGCTTGCTTATTTACAGGCAAGAGAAATTGGGCACAGTAACTTAAGAGCCCCTTTTATGGTAGTCAGTATATAGAATTCACTAACATGGAAGTTGGATGTGATATCTTGTAATGTTATCACATAAGAGTATCGAAACAGAATACACTGTTGACTAAAGTAAGACAGGTGTAACGAACACGTGTTTCACCAATACAGTACAAAATAAATACAGATATGTAAAAGATTTTAAAATTAACTACCACTGTGCCAAGAAAATGCTCCAGCTGAATGAATGTTATTGAGATGCAAAAAGTTAAAATCTTTCAACGTTTTTCATGGTTTCCCATCAGATGGCAATTTAAAATTCATAATTTTATATATAAATGAATTAATAAAAATATACAGCTATATAAAAAAATTTTTTTTTTAAATTACCACTGTGTAAAAAAAAAAAATGCTACATGTGTATAAATGGATTTCAGTTGCAAAAAATAAAAATCTTTCTTAGATTTCATATTTCCCATTTGAAAGCAAAGGTGAAAATATTTTCAGTTTTACTGCGAAATTTAACAAAATGAGTTACTGCTGTGTTCCAAAGTGCTCTTCTAATGCAAAAAATATATTAAAAACAGGTTTACCATCGGATAAAAATTTAAAGAACAACAATATAACTCGTAAAACGATTTTCAAATATGCTGAAAAAAAGAATATAAAAATTTGATGTTTAATATTACAGTAATATTTTATAAACAGCAATGGCGAAAACTGCATGTAAATTTACGTATTCGATTGCAGCGTTCACATGAATCTTTCCAAACACGCGTGAAATGAAAATGAAATGCTCGCACCTCTAATGTTTTAAACTACTGCGCCTATGTTCTTTCCACTGCTAGAGCCATTCATCCCATCTTAATCAAAGTTACCATAAACGTTAGAAAAGAAAAATCATTGTTGCAAGGCACTGTCAGGAAAAATCTTGTAAGCATTCCAAGGAACTTTACCTGTGACGCAGATGTAATTTTAAATTTGAATATTTCACTTTTATTTGCACTTGGTTTAAATAAACAATGGAAATTCCTTTGATTCTATCCACACTCATAATTTTTAAATATATGCCTAACTTTATTTAGCCATTTTTAACAATAAGCCTAATATTAATTAGCCATTTTAAACGATAGGCCTAACATTATTTAGTCATTTTTAAATATAGGCCTAGCATTTATTAGCCATTTTTAACAATAGGCCAAACATTTATTAGCCATTTTTAAATATAGGCCTAACATTTATTAGCCACTTTAACAATAGGCCTAACATTAGTCATTTTCAACTGTAGGCCTAACATAAATTAGCCATTTTTAACAATAGGCCTAACATTATTTAGTCATTTGTACTATAGGCCTAATATTAGGGTGTGTCTAAAAAGTCCGACCGGTCGCGACCAGTCGAAGCCCGTCGCGACCAGTCGAAGCCCGTCGCGAACAGCTTGTCCATAAAGTAACGATCGGTCGCGATGAGAGTTTTCATAACGCGACCGGTCGCACTAATCGCGACCGGAGTCCAACGCCGGTCGGCTGCCTCGATGAGTAGAATCAAAATGGCGGACGAACGTAGAAAATTCAAGTGTTCGAATGCCCAATACGTAATAAATATATTTTGGAGAAAGGAGATAGAGAAATACATCATTGGACAGCATCAAGAAACAAGAAATGAATACGAAAAAGAAAAGACGGGTGAAGAAAATTTATGTATGCACACAATTTTAATTCGTAGTAACTTAAATGAGGAGGAAACTTGCTGCCACGCCATTTTGAAGCAGAATGCTCACAACCGCGCTGTTCATGAACGAACAAACGGAAGCAAACGGCCGCCGACCGATCGCCGATCGTACCACGTGACCTGTTGGCGACCGGTCAGACTTTTTAGACACGCCCATATTTAGTCATTTTTAACTATTAGCCTAACATTATTTATAGTGCCCGGCACGAAAGAAAAAGGAAACTGGCGCATGTGTAAATGAATAAAACTCGTTCAACCAATCACAAACGGACAGAGATCAAGGCATTACTTACTACTGACACCATGTTTAAGTAAAACCTCGTTTCCAGTCCGTTTCTAATTGGTTGAACCAGTTCTATTCATTTACATATGCGCCAGATTCCATTTTCTTTCCTGCCGGGCACCATAGACATTTTTAACTATTATTATTATTATTATTATTATTATTATTGAATAGCACCCAAAGTGGGTAAATAAATAGAAATTAACACTTAAAACAAAGTAGTCTAAATGACCTTGTCAATAAAATAGATGTAGAGTTGACTTTTAAAATGACGACAAGACAATCTACAAACATGAGCTGTACAGTCGAGGGGAAAGCGTCTAATCACCAAAGGAAGTTCATTCCAAAGCAGTATAGCATTAAAAGGGAAATGTCTGTCACGGTATTTTGTCGTTAACTCGGGTATTTGGAATTTAGCATATCTAGTAGTACGAATACCAGTTGCTTCATTCAGCCATTGTCGGACAAACGCTATCGGATGATCCTTACATCGAAGCGCAGCAGACAGCTCAGCCAATAAGCCAACTTTTCTGATAATTTCAAGCGTAGGTAGACTATGTTTTAGACATATTGGACTTATAGCTTGATACCTCGTGAGATTGAAAGCCCTACGTATAACATCATTATAAGCAACGGTGATTCGGTGCAATTGGCACTTTCTGACACCTCCCCAAAAAACAACTCAGTACTCCAACAAAGGACAAATCACAGTTAAAATATAATTTGACATGTCTTTACATGTTAAAAACTGTCTTAACCTCTTAATTAAATATAGTTTGCGATGAAGGCTAGTGACTATACGATCGACATAAGCATGAAATTGTAATTTGGCATCAAAAATGATCCCAAGAATTTTAATTATATTTGCATTCTGATTGCCCTTAGAGACCACAAGAATAAGGACAATCCACGATTAGCATACCACGACTGCAGGTAACTAATATCTTTCTCCAAGTTATGTAGAATTTGATCTAGTTCATGCGGATGAAACTGCGTAGATAGGAAATTATCATCGACATAACTATGGATACACAGATTAAACCTGTGATTATACATTGCGGACGTTGCGACCGCATACATCAAAGGGCCGAGGAAAGAACCCTGAATAATCCCTCTATATGACGGTTTTATAATGTTAATATTATTCTGTAACTGGTTAATACGGTCCGTAAAATAATCACTAATCAGATGACAATAAGGTTCAGATACCCCAAAGGTACTCAAATCCTGCAGCAATTGATCCCTAGAGACTATCAAAAGCTTTAGATAGATCAGTCTGTGCTCATCATGTAATTTAAGCCTTTGTCCAGCGACTCGACGGCCTGGTAATATAGATGAATTGGTATCCAGAGGACATTACGTCCGGGCCTGCTACCATACTGCTGTGTTGGAATTTTCGGCCATAAATAATTAACGAGATCAGTAAATAAAAGCTTCTCAACCACCTTAGTTAATGGAGGTAACATCGTTATTGGCCTATAATTGGTCACTATTTCGTGATTGCCAGACTTAAATACTGGTACAATACGCGATTTCTTCAATTTTTGAGGGAACTTGCACTGGGCAATAATATTCAAGCATAACTGTCTGATGATGTCAACACCATACATATCAAGCCATTTCAAACAACAGGCCGGCATACATCCTACCTCATTAACGTCAATTAACTTCATTTTATTAATTGTTGTTTTAAGTTGACAGCCCACAGGTATATTTGGCCACGGGGATTCCTCATCTGTGATTTTAGGTTCCACAATTATACTTATGGGGATTGGAATACCCGTGGGATTGTTAATCCACTCAAGGTAATATAAACCTTTATCCTTGGGAAAATTGTTAGCAGATTTCGGCGAAACAAACTGTACTATTCGCCACAAACGAGGGGTTTTGACATTATCCTTAATAAATGTACGCTTAGCCTGAGCAACAATTCGTTTATATTCTTTAGCAGCCGTTTTATATTCTAATAATTTTCCTTCACACGGATCCTCACGATAATTACTGTATTTGTCTCTTTTTCGCTTCCAATATGAAAACGTTGACGAATTCCACCAACTCCTAGTCCTCCTATTAATCTTTATTGGTCCCAATTTAACTTTTAATCCAGCGGTCACAGCGCACTGCAGAAGTATGTCTTGGACTGCTTGGATCTGTAAGTCAATGTCAGGATTCAACATAACCCGCTCCCAATTGTGCTGTCGGATGTTTAAACGATAAGCATTCCAATCAACATTGTCTGTATTTACAGTCTGACGGTAGACTTCCGGAAGGCCCGAATTTTCACCAGGGTTAATTGTTAGAGTCACCAAGAGAGCACAATGGTCACTACCAGGAAATGTAGTCGAGATAGGTTCTGAATATTGTAGAGGGATCGTAAGATAGACATGATCGATCAGAGTTGACACACTTGTAGATAGCCGGGTTGGGTCCTAGCAGAAAGACCACGTGGTCAGCTTCGGCCAGGACATCTGAGGTCCGCTACGTGACTACAACCAAGCACCCGGCCTCAGTGATGATGCTCAGCGTTGTTGCATCGAATGGCATGAAAATGCCGCCAATCTGGTTCCCGACCAGTTACAGGCTTACCGCGGCCGATTACAAGGACATCTTGACCAAGAACGTTCTGCCCTGGGTGAAAAAGGTGACGAGGAATGCGGACTACGTCTTTCAAAAGGACTGTGCCCCAGCCCACAGTGCCAAGACCGTTCAAGAGAGGTTGGAGTCGAACATGAACTTCTGGTCTAAGGACATTTGGCCTCCTCAGTCGCCCGACCTCAACCCTCTTGACTATAGCGTGTGGGCGCATACCAGGAGCAAGGCCTGCAAGATCCATCACAGCAACGTCGACGAGCTGAAAGCATCTGTGAACCGCGTGCGGACCTACATCCGTAACGTTTGTCGAGCCTTTAGACCTCGCCTAGAGCGTGGCTTGCCGCCGATGGCGGTTACATCGATTAATATGCATTGTGTATACACCAAAATCAATTCTGACAAATAAAAACGGTGTCTAACTGCATCACGCACGTACTTATGTCATTTTTGCGGAGATCCTCACATGTGTAACAGAACTTTTGCAAAACTTGGTATTTACACTAAATTTCACCTCAACATTTCAATTTGGTTAGAATGGCTAAATTACAAGTGCTTAAACTTTTTTTTTTTTTTTAAAGAAAATCATGGCAATTTATGGACACCAATCATGGGCGACATTAACACGGGAGACACTGAGTAGATTAAGAGCCTATTTCTCGAAAAGTTTTGAAAGTATCAAAATGAACATTTTACAATGGTTAGCACTGTGCTCAATGGAAGCAATATGTGGAACCTATATTTTATTTGAAGCCTCACTGAATTTGAAAAAGCTTCGCAAACGTCGCTGTTTTTCCGTTGATCAACATGGTTTTACAGAGATTTGGTGGGACACAAAGAAGGACAGCTGATCTGGTGGGAGACTGGGGAAATCGCTCACGCACGCATTTTAGTATTGGAACCATTTTAGTATTGGAAGCATTTTACTCTTCTAGGTTGTTGATTGAAGCCATAGTATTAGAGAAAGTAATTGAATATTCGTTCCAAAGAGTTGAAATTTTCAGTGATTTGTTTGAGTTGTGAATAACTTGGCCAATTTACAGATCACCAGTTGCCAGGATCATGCAGACAAGCTTCTACCACAAATTATTTTTTATTAGTTGCAAGTTAGGTTATTTTTATTAGGATATTTTTTTATTAAAAACAAAGAAAAAAGATGAAAAATGAAACAAAGAATTTCAAAAAAAAGAGCTAAATTTTCATCTTGAAAACTGAAGCACTTATGATCAAAAACTCCTGACCATGTTCCTAGAACAACTTGGACATCAAATTCTGTGGCATTGTTGTGCTGAAAGATACTATATCTGGAGTGGACACTACAACCATAAATCTATGGATGATTCCTGTTCAGATGTTACATGCATGAACCTCTGAAATCATACTACAGTATTAATATTCATAGATAATTCAATTACAATTATATTTAAATAATTTTTGTAAAAATTACTATAATAAAAGATTGATTTTTGTTTTTAAAGGATTTTTGTCAAAATTTCCAGAGTAATGTAGATATTTTAGTATGAGTCTATAGATAGT
>JAHWFO010029798.1:486188-513973 GCA_023313115.1 Rhysida immarginata
TTATTTTCTATAAATTCAAGTGTCTTCGATTTATTTTCTATAAATTCAAGTGTCTATAAATTCAAGGCCTCCGTTCTTGACTGAACGTAGTTGTATCCTACCCTGAAGATGTAGTTACCAAGAAACGCGTAGGTGTTAAATAAATTAATTACCAAACTTGCTATTTAGTCTGTCTTTGTTTCTGTGAATTATTGCTCTAGGGTTCCTTTTGGCACCCCCACCCACGCGCTCAGGGCACAATGGCTGTAGCGCCGAAAACTTTATGGGTCGGTCCTTGAGACCGTATGTTAGTACTGGAGGGTTAAATAACAAAGTTGTATATCAATATTTTTGTATGTGGAATAGATAGTTTGGATTAAAGAAAATGTAAAACTTGAAATTTCAAAGTTTGATTAAAAAAATGGCACAAAGCAATATTGAAAGTTTTTTTTCCAGTTTGCTTATTTTGCTGCTTAGTCCATTGTCTTCTAATTTCTGTGTTGAGTTTCCAGCTTCTCTGTTTTGTGTTTTCTTTTCCTGCAAAATAAACTCTTCTTCCATTTCTTATTCCTTAGCTCAATTTGTCTTGTTTTCTTCTCATATACAAGTGAAAATTAATTCCACTGCCAAACTTGGAGAGGTATAGGGATAGTCGAAACAACAACTTTTCTTTATACCAGTTTTTGCGAGAAAAATTTATTTACCAACACAGAATAGTTACAGCAGAACCCCAAGACACGTGAGAACAGGACGTGTGGAAGAGGAGATACTGCAGCGGTTTGCAGAGGATCCCTCAACAAGCACCCGTGCAGTCGCACATGCTGTGAGGACCAGTCAAACCATTGTCTGGAACATCATGGATGACAATAGGCAACATCCATACCACGAACAGACTGTGCAGGCTTTGCGACCCAACGACTACCAACTACGTTAAACGAAAATAAAGACTAATGTGGATAATTGTAATGTGAATCTTAATATTAATAAAAAACTCTTTAACCACAACAACACTAAGAAATAGGATAAATACAACCTGATTCTGGAAGTACTTTTCGGAAGCAATTGCTACCATCATTCAGCAGTCCAGGAGCACCTCGAAGACAACGAGAGAACTACCTGAGTCTTGGAAAATATGAGTATATATAAGGAACTACAACCAATCAGAATTCGAAAAAGAAAGACACGAAAAAAGTCAATTCTTTTGATTGGTTGTTTGGGTCAACCACTTGATTAAAGGTGAATCGATAATCGGACCCATATCTAAGTTAAGTAGCGTATTTTTGTCTGTACGCTGGATCGCAGTGCTTTCGAACGCATCCAATAGGTGTCTTTTATTTATTGATTTTATCAGTTTAACATTATGAAAATCATGGCCGGTGTCGATGGAATCTTAAGAATCAATTCAATTAAGGCGGATATTTGTTTCTTAAACCAATGCAAGTACCGTAGGGTGTTTCCCAAGTTTATTGATAGTACCACGTTTAAAAATTCCAAGGATGTTTGTTTAAAAAAGGTGTTATTTTCGGTTAAACGCCAAAGGCTCATAATGGAGATAGGTTTTTTTGAATTATAAATTATCCATTGCTGAAGCCAAAGCTTATGATTTCCATTTACTCCTAAGTAACCGTTTATGTGCAAAAGATTGGGACAAGTTTTTATGGAAAGTAAACTGGGTGAACCAAGCCAAAATGGACGTAAAAAGGTCTAAATTGGGGAAAAAACTCAATTTGATTATAAAAAATCAAAAACCCATTGTCAAACCTACAGATAAAAACACTCTAAATAATGTGGTTAATCATACAGATTTAGACTTTAGCAACGAAGAATTGGAACTCCTTTCAAAAGGCTTGAAATTCGCCATCAGTAATAAACGGAAGGATATTCAAGAATTAGTTGGATGCTTGGAAGGCGGCATCAAATACTTACCGGAATCACGGAAGAAAGCTCTTAGAGAGCAATGTTCCCAAATTTTGGATCATAACTGGAAGAACTATGATTCCATAGATAATTGTAATAAGATTAACGCCACGAGTAGAAATTTGAACGGAAGGGAGTGTTTTTATATAAAAAGTGATAAGGGAAATAGCACAGTCATTTTTAAAAAAGATGACTATTATCAGAGAGTAGAGGCTCTTATATCCGAAGGACCTTTTATGATAATTAATAAGAACCCTTTACGCACTTTAAGTGATAATGTTAAAGAAGTGATAAAAACAAGCCCTAATCTTATCCCCATGAAGTTGGCCTCGTCACTGGTCATTAGTAACCCCACTTTACCGCGTTTGTATTGCTTACCGAAAATTCACAAACCAGGGAATAAAATGCGCCCGATAGTCTCCAATATTGACTCCCCAACTTACCGAATTTCTAAGTTTTTGGCAAAATATTTAAAAACTTTGAAACTGTCGGATTTTGACAGCTCAGTCACCAACAGCGTCAATCTTGTTAATAAAATAAAACATAGGACAATCAAAGATGGAGAAATATTAGTTTCGTTCGATATAGTATCATTATTCCCAAGCATTCCTCTTCCAGAAACAGTTCAGTTCTTGAAAAACATCATGTGCAAAAACAAGGTGCCTTCTAATATCCAGACTGAATGTTTAATACTTATTAGACTATGTACCGATAATAATATTTTTAGCTTCCAGGATAAAGTTTACAAAATGACGGAAGGCACTCCTATGGGATCGTGCCTCAGCCCTATCTTGGCTGAGGTTTTCTTAAAAAGTTTTGAGGATATCCTCAGAACGTCGAATTTCTATTTCCCTGACTGTTGGTTTCGATATGTTGATGACATATTTGCGATATTTGATACTAACAGGTGCGATACCAACTCTTTTCTACAACACTTAAATAGTTTTTTCCCCTCTGTTCAGTTCACCCTGGAATTAGAGAGAGACCAGAAGTTGCCTTTCCTGGACGTTTTAATATTTAGGAGTCAAGATCACTTAGAGTTCGACGTTTACCGGAAGCCCTCTAATGGCCTCAATTACATTCCAAGTGATTCTAGCCACCCCTGGAACCAGAAGACTGCCACTTTTGTTTCCATGCTGGATAGAGCCCTTAACTTTCCGCTCAACCAAGAACGATTTAAGAAAGAAATTTCCCTCATCAAAAAAATCGCAACTATGAATGGCTACAACAATCGCACCATCATGGATTTACTTAGGAAAAGAAAGTTCAAGAAATTTATCAAGGACAGCACCACGCATGGCAAGACCAAGAACCAGGGCAGTATTATTTCTTTACCTTATAACAAGCAACTCATCAGAGGGTTGGGCTCAGCATTAAAATCATTTGGTTATTCAATTTGTTTCAGCAATCCCAATCAAATGAAGGACATTTTCCCCAACCCTAAGGACAAGATCTCTTCGCTCCTCAAATCAGGAATTTACGAAATTAAATGTGCACAATGTGATATGGTTTACAAAGGTCAGACGCGTCGAAGCATAGAAACCAGATACAAGGATCACCTAAGACATAGAAAGTTTGGAAGAAGTAACTTGTCCGCAGTTGCCAAACACTCCATTGACACCGGCCATGATTTTCATAATGTTAAACTGATAAAATCAATAAATAAAAGACACCTGTTGGATGCGTTCGAAAGCATTGCGATCCAGCGTACAGACAAAAATACGCTACTTAACTTAGATATGGGTCCGATTATCGATTCACCTTTAATCAAGTGGTTGACCCAAACAACCAATCAAAAGAATTGACTTTTTTCGTGTCTTTCTTTTTCGAATTCTGATTGGTTGTAGTTCCTTATATATACTCATATTTTCCAAGACTCAGGTAGTTCTCTCGTTGTCTTCAAGGTGCTCCTGGACTGCTGAATGATGGTAGCAATTGCTTCCGAAAAGTACTTCCAGAATCAGGTTGTATTTATCCTATTTCTTAGTGTTGTTGTGATTAAAGAGTTTTTTATTAATATTAAGATTCACAATACCAACTACGTGTGCACTTTTCCGACTGGTATCTTCGGAATGTTACCGTCAATCCCGCGTTTGGTGAACTTGTTTTGTTTTCTGATGAAGCACAATTCACCAAGGATGGTCTCTTCAATTGCCACCACTGCCATGTGTGGAACGACACAAACACTTTGAACTGCTGTAATTGTTCTGTGTTGGTAAATAAATTTTTCTCGCAAAACTGATATAAAGAAAAGTTGTTTGTTTCGACTATTCCTACTACCTCTCCAAGTTTGGCAGTGGAATTAATTTTCACCCTGTACAGAAAAGAATTCATATATAGCATCTTCCAAGTTTATAAGAACAAGAATACAAATTGTATCAAAGTTTTATATTCAAAACCATTTTGTATGGTACATCACAATAAATTTTTATACTGCTATGTTATGAGCTAAAACGAGAGACAACTTAGTTTTGATCTACTATGTCCATAGTAGATCGTATTGTACTTCCATCACCATCAAACCCAGGATTTTATTACAGTGGCGAGCCCCCCCTCCCCCCCACCTCCATGCACGGCCCTGGCTTCCATGTCCATAGTGGGTTCATTGGTTAGAGCATGGATACAGTAAGCCAAAGGCTGTGTAATTTTCTTTTCTATTTTCATTTATATTTAATTCTTTATTAATAATAACTAAGTCTTACCTGGGTAGACAGTCTAGATGCCAATGTCATCTCTAAGTTCCCTTTTAAGCCTAATAGAGCAGGAACTAAAATAAATACTTCTTTAACTTCTTGAAATACTTGCCAATGCTGTAATCACATGCAGAAAAACAAAAACCATTACAATCAAGAATGCATTTCAAATATTGTTATTAAATTGGAGCTACAATTCTATTTAACATAAACTAATGAACACCTCGACATACCAAAAGATAATCAAATAAAAATTTTAATTTAATCAATTACTGATAAAAATGTACCTCAATAAAATGATTATATTAAAATTTTATTTTGATTATTTTTTTATGTTTTGAGGCATTTATTGTTGTTGTTGAGTGCCTTCAAGTCAAGTTTGACTTCTGGTGACTGTGTGGACAAATGTTCTCCATTCACAGTTTTCTCTGGGAAGAATGTAATGTGATGGTTCCCCTTGCCTTCCGCATTTTTAACAACTGCTGTAAAAGATGGTAGCAGCAGCCGGGACTGACGGCTTTACGTGCCATCTGAAGCATGGGGGAATAAAGATTGTATGTCACTAATGGTCATCCATCCAGTGACTAGCTGTGCCGGGTGTTTATTAGTTATAGGTAAATAGAAATGTTAAGCTATTAAGCTAAATTCTTTATAAAAACTGGAATTTAATAACTGTTAGATGAAATTAAGTTCTTTCTTTAATTTTCAACTAATTAATGTAATACAGGAAAAATTGATTAAAAAACAAAAACAATATCAAGATAGATAAAGGGTGTGTCTAAAAAGTCCGACTGATCAAAGCCTGTCGCAAAGATCATTTTGGAGCCACCAGTGACTGACTCGAAATTTTGACTATGTCCGATCAACGTGGGATCGATGCAGGCATACGTAGCTGGCTTTATTCATTTTAAATTTTCTCCCGATTCGGACGACCCTCGATTCATAAAGTAACGACCGGTAACTAAAGTAAAGTAACTAATCGCGGCGACCCTCGATTCATAAAGTAACTAATTGCGACCGGAGTCCAACGCTGGTCGGCTGCCTCGGTGAGTAGAATCAAAATGGCGAATGAAAGTAGAAAATTCGAGTGTTCAAGTGCCCGATACGTAATAAATATAGGGTGGGCATAAAGTCCTGTTAATATTTTAAAAATTCACAAAAAATAAACTACTAGCCTTAGAGTGATTTTGTTTGTGGCAAACATTTTTTACACTCAAAAAGATTTTTTATTGCTTATTGCTGCCCATAGATGGCGACACAATACCATCTAGCAAGCATTTTTTTAAAATGGCTAGTTTAAAAGAAAAAGCGCAATGTATAGCGTGGTATATCAAGAGTGAATCAGTTGTTCAAACCCAGAGAAACTTCCGGACAACATTTAGTAAAGATCCACCATCCTTTCAGAGTATAAAACGATGGCATGGAGAGTGGTTGTTTGCATGATGTGAAAAGATTGGAGCGGCCGTGTGTGTATGATGAAACAGTTGAGGAAATGCGAAAAACCTTTCAACGCAGCCTGAGAACATCGCCAGATACAAATGCCTTGTTCAACCGTGAGAAAGATTCTTCATAAGCGTTTGCATTTGTATGCATACAAAGTGCAACTTTTACACGAGATTAAGCCCGATGACAAATCAAAACGCATGGCGTTTGCGATCGACATCTTGAACCGTAATGACAAAGATAATGATTTTCTAAATAAAGTAGCCTTATCGGATGAAGCAACGTTCCATGTTTCAGGCAAAGTTAACAGACACAATTTAAGAATATGGGATTCTGAGAACCCTCATTCTGTATGGGAACACATACGGGATAGTGCAAAAGTTAACGTTTGGTGGCACTCTTACATGATATGTGATTGGACACTTTTTCTTCGGTGAGACCTCTGTGAATGCAAATACATATCTGGATATGCTTCAAAATTATGCTGTACCTCAGCTTGAAGACCGACAGCCTCATGTTTTCTTCCAACAAGATGGTGGGCCTCCACATTGGGGGTTGGAGGTTCGGGCATTCCTAAACAGTCAGTTTCCTAAGTGGTGGATCGGGATAAACGGACCACTGTCATGGCCCCCGAGATCGCCAGACATTACGCCCTTGGATTTTTTTCCTATGGGGCTTTGTCAAGGATTCTGTATACAGAACACTTGTCCTGAACATTGCGGAACTGAAGGAACACATTGCAACTGTGATTTCGATGCCAGACATGGGCATGCTAGAGAGAACATGGAGAGAATTCGAGTACTGCTTAGATGTTTTACGTGCGACGAAAGGTGCACGCATGGAAATAGTGTGAATCACCCAGAAAACTTTCTTGAGTTTAACAAACGTTTGCCGCAAACAACATCACTCTAAGGTTAGTAGTTTATTTTTTGCGAATTTTTAAAATATTGGGCAGAATATTGGACTTTATGCCCACCCTGTATACTTTGGAGAAAGGAGATGGCAAAATACATACTGGGCAGGATCAAAGCAAGGAATGAATACGAAAAAGAAAAGACGGGTGAAGAAAATTTATGTATGTACACAAGTTTAAATCGTACTAACTTAAATGATGAGGAACCTTGCTGCGACGCCATTTTGAAGCAAAATGGTCACGACCGCGCTGTCCACGAACAAACAAATGGAAGCAAACTGCCGCTGACCGATCGCCGATCGTACCATGTGACTTGTTGGCGACCAGTCGGACTTTTTACACATGCCCTTACTCACATAAAAGTTAATATAGTAAAGTCCCATTACAACAAATACTGCTTGAATGAAGTTTTTGTTATAAAGAACAATCAAATTTTCCTAATTTCCCAGGTATTCAATGACTTCCTCACAAAAAAAAAAAAGAAAAGAAAAAAAATCACTACAGTTGATCTAATGATGAATAACACAAGAATAGGTAGCAACAATTTTCCTGAACAAGAGCAATAATGCAGTGATTTCATTCAGTTTTGAATATATGTTGAAGTTTTAGTTTTGAACAAATTCATTTATAATTACGCGAATAATCAAAAATCCATTTTCAAAGAAAACAGGAATAAAATAGATTTATCATATTTGCTTGAATAAAAAATTTTTTACTCAATTTTGATTGAAAGGACTGGGGTGCGACCTTTACGTGAGCCAAGTTAAAACTGCCTATCGATGTTGATCGTTACCAGCTTTTGCCACGTGATTGAATTGCAAACAAGAAGTGCTTATATTCCAGTAAAATTTTATTAAATTAATATCGTCTGAATTAGTGTTAACATTAACATTAATTCAAGAACTCCTTGGATTGGCTGAAAATTTAAAAAAATTTAAAAAGATCACTATGTAGAACAATTAAAATGATCGGTGAGTAGACCAACATTGGTAAAGTGCAGAATAGCACTCCCTAACTTCCATGGCTGATAGCATTAAAACTGCATGTGTTCACATTCTGCTTTTATTACTGCTTCAACCCCGATTAATGAGTAAGGAATTGTCTTACTTTTTGAACTTAGTAATTACAGATTTCACGCTGAAAAACAGTTGCCTAACTACTGTGCTGACTGACATTGCAACTGGGTGGCCATTTTGAATCACTAATGAGAAAACCTGAAATTTTGCTACTAAAAGAAAGTAGAGACTGCACTGTATTTCACTCTTTTCATAATGAAATTATTAATCACGTTTATTTGGAATTATGAAATTATGTAAAACCGCTTCAAGTTTTACAGAACAAAGCATTATGATTCATTACTTTTGCTGGCTTCCTTGAATCTGCTAAAACCCTGTACAAAACATTACACATAAGAGATATTAAAGACCAGTATGTTCAAAGATTAAACTTGCATGCACACAGAACCATTTCAGAGAATCCACTGAGTTAGAATCACCAACTAAGTTTAAGAAGAAATGGTAATATTACTCCTCCTGTAATCCACAATAATTATGGACTTAGATCACTTCGAACAGAACTGATAAAAGCATTTAATTCATTGCCTGCTTCCATTAAGGCTTCGCTGTATAGTAATAAAACAAAACTTAAAATAAAACAGTTGCCGATACAACACCATTAGTCCTCTTTTTGTACTTCTTTATTAAGCTTTGACAATAATACTTATATTAGTTTAAGTTGAATCCATTGTTCACCTGTAACCTCCCGTACAGGCTATGCCTCAGGGAGATATTAAATTGTATGTACTTGTATTTTTATCCTGTAATAAAGGTAATAATAATCAATTCAATTCAGTTTATTTCACCTAACAGCCTAAAGGCCAGAGACAGGTATCGAGATATTTACAGGTTGAAAAAACAAAAAAATACATACAAATGTAAAGATAAACGGGTGAACAATGTAAAGTTAAATTGTGAAGTAAGGTAAAAATTACGAGCAAAGTTCAACAATGTCGGATATGTACATCTCCTGCATTTGGAACATTGGTGATCTGCGAGCATGGCTCTTCGCTTAAGTGGTGGGTGGAAAGGTGGATTTTTCTTCATATGATGCGTGGGAATGCGAAAGTAAACTTGTCCGAGTAGGCAGGAGTCGTTAATTTTTCCACTGACGAGTTTCTTTATAAACTTGTGGTCGGCTAGGATTCTTCTTTCTTCAAGTGACTGAAGTACAATTTGACAGGTATCTCCAAATCTACTCCGAATAAAACGTTTGAAAATTGATTGGACCTGCTCCAGTCACATAGTCTGTTCCAGTGTACAACCATTCCAGGCTTCTGAGCAGAACATCAAAATTAGAAGCACCAGTGAATTATAGAGTCTTAGAAAGGTGTTGAGCTCTTTGAAGCTACTGCTGTTGCACATGATCATGCCTAGGATACGAGTGGCCTTTAGTCTAATGTTACGCGTGTGTTCATTGAAATCCAGCTTGCTGTCCAAGGTAACACCTAAGTCACGGACTGTAGAGAGTGCTCAAAGATCGGTGTTAGCAATTTTGTACGCTGTAATGAATGGATTCGTCTTGTTTGTGAAATGACAAAAACAACATTTGGAGGCATTCAGATGAAGGTCTGACTAACCAGTCTGTCAAGGTCTTCCTGTAAGCTAACAGCATCTCTATAGCTATTGATATGGTGATACAATTTTGTGTCATCGGCATAGAGCAGAAGTTTCGATTTCTTAATGACTAAAGGCAAATCAGCTGTATAAATAGAAAACAGAAGAGGGCCGAACACCGAGCCTTGAGGTACCCCCTTGACTGGGTAGCATGGGGCAAAAAGATTGCCGTCCAGTTCAACTTGACATGTGTGTGATGAAAGGCAGCTTTGCATTAAATTCCCAAAAACCCCATCAATGCCTAGAATTTTGAGTTTGTGGATGAGGATGGCGTCGAAAGCTTTAGAATAGTCTAGATAGATGACATCAGTTTGGCCACAACATTCATACTCATTAAAACAGTCACCTAGAAAAGGTATTAAGTTTGTCTGGACTGAACGCCCCGGGATAAAACCATGTTGGGCAGCTGGAATGGCAGGTAAAACATGGGCACTGACGAAGTGGTACAGAAGTTGGTCGAAAATCTTGGCAATCGTTGGGAGAAGAGCAATGGGCTGGTAATTTGTAATCAAATTTCTTGCGCCATTTTTATGTACTGGAATAATACGTGTACGCTTCCATAGGTCCGGATAAGTGTTAGTTTTAATACAGAGGTTGAAAATGTGTCTTAGGGGTGAAGAAATGAAAGGGCATATTCCTTTAAAAATAAAAGAGGGAATATCCTGTAGAGAACGGCTGCGTTTTGTGCGAATCTTCATGATTGCTTTCGCGACATCGTTGATGGAGACTTCAGTTAGGAGGAATTGTCCGATAACGTTAAAGATCTGTTGGAATTCGTCGTCAAAATGTGGGAGGACAGATAAAGGTTGATAAGTGTTGTAAGTCGAGTTGAAATGATGTGCGAAAGCATTGCACGTATCTATTAAGGACGTAAGGGGTCGGTTGTCAACACTCGTGAAGCCTGATGAGGGAAGCTTTTCTTTGGTTTTAGCGTTCAAGTGTGACCAGAAAGTTTTTGGCTGAGAACGAAGACCATTCTCGAGGCGATTGATATAAGCTCACGTCTTTGAAGCTGTTTGCACTGACGGCGAAGGGAGACAAAAGCAGCAAGAGAATGACTGTCTCCGTTTTTCTTATGCTGTTTATGAGTAGTATTTTTCATTCTGATGCATCTAATGAGTTCGTAGCTATACCAGCTGGGGAACTTTTTACGTGAGGAAGAAGCTATACCATGATTCACTGGAATGCAATTTGAGAAAATGAATCGTAATCGTCGGTCAAACAATGAAGCTTATAATAATAATAATAATAATAATAATAATAATAATAATAATAATAATAATAATAATAATAATGTAACAACAACAGGGACCAGACCGCCGGATAAACCGGCGGGTGAAACCCTATGTTGTCCCCCAACAGGCGGAAGCCCAAAATGGGGTTAATGAAACATATAAAGTAAAACATATAAAACGAGAAAAGGTCAGCCTTAATTAAATAAAGGGAGATGTGTGTCCCTTAATGTCGCTAAATCAAAATTATTAAAGTAAGCAACCGAAAATAAGATGCACTGGAAACTGTGACAATTTTTTCCATGCCGCTGTTTAAATATATCCAAACAACAGGTTCAGCACCTCGCCGGGAAATGGACGTGTCTGAAATGCGGGGGCGAGTCTGCAAGTAAGACTACAAATTCTCAGGTAAATGAATTAAATGATCAGTCCTTTTGTTCCGTACGTTCGCTACTGTCAATTAAGAGTAAAGATGATGTTTTTCAACAAGATAAATCAGAAGCGTCTAATTTTGCCTTGGTGCTGACAGCTGTCGAAAATTTGATAATTACAGTGAAGGACTGTATCAGGATAAATAACAATTTACAAAAGCAAAATAAGCAACTTCACAATAAAACTGACAGATTATTAACTTTACTATCTATTCCTGATGATTCAAGACTGAAATTAACAGCCAAGTGCTCTCCTTGTACAATTTCTAATGAGACAGTTCCTGGTATGGGAATGTTCGCTCCCCCCGCTGAATTAGGGTTTCAAACATCAACGGAACCTGACGCGAACTTGCTAGTTATGAATAATTCTACTTCTAGATCAGAAATGGCAAAAACAGATCAGAAAAGGGAAAAACTGATTATTTTCGGAAACTCAGAAGATTCTTCGTTAAAAGCATGTAATAACAATGTTTCTCGGAAACCGATGAAAAAATTGTTTATATCACGTCTCGCCCCTGAAACTGATGTCTCTCAAATACAGGCGGCTATTCTTCAGAAATTAAGCCCTGACGATATTAAGGAATGTCATAAGCTTAAAACTCGGTTTAATTCCTAGTCTTCTTTTTATTTGGCAGTCAGTAAGAATGCATCACAATCGATCCTCAGTCCAGACTGCTGGCCCACTGGTACTTTTATATCTCAGTTTTTTGGTAAATTACATCAAAACCAGATATATGGCGTGGAGGAAGCCCTTCCCTCGCCCAAATATGACGTTTAAAATTTTTTATCAAAACGTTCGCGACCTGAGGACGAAGTTCCTCCAAGTTCTCAGGTTTACACAATTGAACAAGTACCTGGTTTATTCATTAACTAAAACATGGTTAAATTCCACCGTAACTGATAGAATGTTGTTTGATGATTTGTCGGATCGATCCACTTTGAGTCGGGGGGGGGGGGGCGGTCTTACTGCTGTTTCAACTGATATCGTTTCGGAGGAGTTAATCTTTCATTCTACAGTGAATGAAATTGATGTTGGAGAGAAACTGCTATTGAAGGGCTTATCTGGTAGGAATAATGGAAACAGCTCTATTTTAAATGTTTGGTCGATATATATCCCACCGTCAACTCCGAATAAGCGGTATCGGAATATTTTAGAGGAATTGGCTGATTTTACAGCCACTCTGAAAAGTATAAATGTATTTACTGGGGATTTTAATTTTATTGATCCTTTAAGTTCCAGTAACTCCAAAACAAATAATATCAATATTACCAGGCACACCTTGGTTGATGCTTGGGCGGCGGAAGTTGGTGTGAAAAATTGTAATAATGTGAGGAATTTCTATGGCAACACCCTCGATCGGATCTTCGCTCCTGAGCAAATGGTCGTAGAGCGTACTAGTTCAATCATCGAGTCTGAGGACAGATTTCATCCTGCCCTGAGTGTGGTTAGCGAAATGGATTGCGTTTCATCATTTTTTCCGTTTCCTACTTGTCGGCGCGATTTTAGGAAAGCTAATTTCCAGAACTTATATATGGATCTCTTATTAACTGACTGGTCGATTCTTGACGAACTTCAGTCCGTTGAACAAATGTGGGACGTAGTGGTTGACCGAATTAAGGCCGCTATTATTAAAAATGTTCCCTTGAGTAGTAATGTTAAATCTAGATCGGCGAGGCCTGCTTTTCCAACGTGGATGTCTTGCGATACCATTAGTTTATGGAAAAATAAATAACGTCATCATAAACGGTTTAAGAAATCCAATTTGTTAGACGATTACATCTTATTTCAGGCTGCAAGGAAACACTTTAAAGCAGCTTATCGTAAGGATTTTGTTAACTATCATGAGACGATGGAAAGGAATCTGAATGTTAATACTCACTTATTTTGGGATACGACAAGAAAACTTCTTGGAAGAAACAATTTACAACATTCACGGTCTAATCGCTTTCCTGTTGGCGATTTGGCATCACATTTTGAAAAGACCATGGGGAACGTAAATTCTCTATCCTTTTACGTACGATCAGCGCGACTCTTAATTCTGGGACAAACTCCAGGATAGACTTACGATTCCTCCTATTTCCACTCTCGATATTTATTCCATAGCCAAACAGGCTACAGCTTCGAAACTTATTCATCGAAACGGTATCCCTGATTATGTCTTCAAGGGCTGTCTTCCAGCAATGTTACAGCCGTTACGAACATTGTTTAATGCTTCTCTCGAATCAGGTGTTTATCCGCAAGACTGGAAATTTGTAAATTTTATTCCTATTCCCAAACTGTCACGGCCTTCATCACTAAATGATTTCAGGCCTATTACTATTCTTCCTTTTCCTGCAAAGGTACTCGAAACGTATGTTGCTTATCACCTTGCTGCGTTTGTCGAACCGTTCCTTCCAGATCAACAGCACGCTTTCAGGAAACTGAGATCTACTTCCACGAATCTTGCATGTCTGTTACATTATTTGAACTTTTTCATTGATCAGCGGCTACAGGTTGACATCCTGTATTTAGACCTTAGCAAGGCCTTTGACAGCGTCAATGTTCAGCTGCTTTTAAATAAACTGGGTAAATTAGGCCTTGCCGCTAATCTTCTAAATTGGTTTGCTTCGCTCCTCTGTAGGTGTAGTTTTAGAATACAAGATTCCAATGGATCTAATGCTGTTGGCTATATTCGTAGTGGCGTCCCTCAAGGATCTCCCCTGGGCCCAGTGTTATTTAACATCTTCACCGCAGATGTTGCTTTAAATTTCGATCATCCGCGTGTTGAATTTTTATTATACGCGGATGATCTAAAGGTCTATTCAGTCATTCAATCTTGGGAGGATTGCCATAACATATCTTTGACGCTGCGCAAAATTGTTCATTGGACTGAAAGGAATGGGCTTATCTTAAACGGATTGAAATCCTTTTGTCTAACCTATTCCCGGACAGTAACCACTTATTTCTATGATTACGTTTTAAATTCTCGTAAAATCCAACATTGCTTCTATTAAAGACCTAGGTGTGACATTCAATTCTAAATTGAATTCCACTGACCACTTGGTCTCATTGTTGATCGAAATGAGTAAACGTTTGGTCATCATCAAACGATTTACAAATTTTTTCAAAAGACCAAATACTTTAACTTTATATAAACAAACTGTTCTTCCAAAAATCTTATATGCCTCCTGGATTTGGTTTTCCGGTACTACTCAATTATTAAACCATCTGCAAGCCAAACTAAGTAATTTTTTTCGCTTTCTTTCTCATATAACTTATATTTCTGACTCTGACTCCTTGGCCCCGCTGTTTGATTTAAGATGTATTCTTAATAAAGTGCTGTTAAATACCTTGATAAAGGTTATAAATGGGAAAATTCATTCGCCTAGTACCATCGATCAGATTGGTTTCCGGGTTCCGAATTCCAACAGATGTTGTAAATCATTGGTTTTTTTGGGCACTAGTAAGACCAAGGTGATGAACTTAAATCCAGCTAGTAAATTAACAGATATGGTTAACAAGAATATTCCCACTGTGGATATTTTTCACGAAAAACATTATTCTCTTTTTGAGAATTAGATTTGTGCTGTCTTGTTTATTTATTATTATTATTATTATTATTATTTGTTGAGAGGACAATTTTCCGATGTTAATCTAGACAGTATTATTACGTCATTCATGACATGTTTTCTTTATATTTACTGAGTGGATGTTTACATTGTTTAATGTATTGTTACTCTTAAGCATGCAAAACTCACTGTTGTCCGTATTAATTAATTACTCAAATAAAATCGAATGCATCTTCTCAATGTAAAAAGCCTATTTTTTGTTGGTCTGCTAAATAAACCACACTCTGCTACCTATAACAGGTTATGGGCCCAGCACAGGATTCCAGTGTGGAGATATCATATAAAGAACGATAATCGTTTACGTCAAATAACTTAACGGCTGTTGAAGAAGCAATATGACAAGCATCGTGAATTCAACGAGGCTGGAACTGCTGACGCGCCATAACTATGATACATGGTGCATTCAAGCCGAAGCATTACTTGTGAAGAATGACACTTGGAAGTATGTTTGCGGAGAAGAAGCAAAACCCAAAATTCAAGGTGAAGGACAGGATCTTCTGGCGTCACAAGAGGCACAACTGCTATGGATAAAAGAAGATCGTAAAGCTAAGTCTGACATTATATTATCCATTAGTCCATCGGAATTAAAATTAATTCGTGGTTGCGACACTTCTAAAGACGTTTGGGAAAAATTAAAATCAATATTTGCATCCAAAGGGCCAGCCCGCAAATCTAACTTATTAAAGAAGTTTTTACAATGCAAATTAGAAAATAATGGTGATGTTCGAGAGCATTTATCAACTTTCTTTGATACAGTGGATAAACTTCGTGACATGAACGTTAAATTAGATGGTGATATGTTAACCATTATGTTATTGCACAGTCTACCAAATAACTATGAGAATTTTCGTTGCGCAATAGAATCCCGTGACGAATTACCGAGTATAGACACTCTAAGAATAAAAATTGCTGAGGAATATGATGCACGGAGTGCAGGCTCGTCTAATAATGGAAACAATGCGTTGATTGTTAAAGATTTCCCAATTAATCCTAAAAACCGTAATTCTTCAAACTATGGTACAAGCAGAAATAAAGAAAGCTGTAAGAGAAGATCAAATATACCAAAAATTAAATATAAATGTAACTACTGTGGTAAAGTGGGACATAAGGCAACCAATTGTTTTTCAAAAGCAAAAGTTAATGCCAATGCGAATTTCATAGATAACTCGCATGAAGCTTTATGCATCTGGAATGAACAAAACAGTCCTGGAAATTGGTGCTTAGACAGTGGTTGTACTTCACATATGTGCAATAATGATAAATTATTTATCCAATCAACTGAAGTAGACAGTGAACTTAAATTAGCTAATAAAGCAACTACTGAAGTTAAAGCAAAAGGGGACGTTGAAATTTCAACCTTAAATAGGGATAATGAAGACAACTGGAAACTGTTAACGTTAAAAAATGCCTTATATGTTCCAGATCTTAGAGTAAATCTCATATCCGTTGCAAAAATCGTGGACAAAGGCCATGAAGTTACTTTTAAGAAAAACAGTGCTGAAGTAAAGGATTCTCAGGGCTTTGTAAGACTGGTTGCTCATCGTAAAGGAGATTTATTTTACTTGGAAGAAAAACATGAACAAGTATACATTACTTCAAAAAATCAGCAACTTGATGCAAAAATATGGCACGAGCGCTTTGGTCATCTAAATTACAAGGACTTGATTCTAATGTCAAAAAACAAGGATGTCAACAATTTACATTTAAAAAATGTTAAAGATATAAAGCCATGTGAAACTTGTTTAACAAGCAAATTAACATGTTTACCGTTCCCAACGAGAACTGAAATATCACAAAATTGTTTGGATATTGTGCATTCAGATTTGTGTGGTCCAATGCGTATAGAATCTCAAGGTGGAGCTAAATATTTTATGACATTGACTGATGATCATAGTCGTTATTGTCATGTTTATTTCTTGAAAAATAAAAATGAAGTGGCATCAAAATTTGTTGAATATAAGAATCTTGTTGAGACAGAGACAGGTCGAAGAATTAAAGCTCTACAGTCAGACAATGGTCGAGAATATTGTAATCAAGAAATGGATACAATTTTAAGGAACTCTGGAATTCGACGTCGACTAACTACAACATACACACCACAACAGAATGGAGTGGCTGAACGTCGTAATCGTACCCTTGTAGAATCAGCACGTTGTATGCTCCAGCAGTCTAAACTTCCACTTTCTTTATGGGCTGAGGCCATTCTAACAGCCAATTATATACGGAACAGATGTATTACAACGAGTTTAGATCAAGGCACACCGTACGAGAAATGGACAGGAAAGAAGCCCGATGTAAAACATTTTAGAACATTTGGATCCAAAGTTTATTTTCTGGATAAGTCGCCCAATAAAGACAAATTCCAACCCAGAGGTCTCGAAGGTATATTTGTGGGCTATTCGAATGAATCGAAAGCTTACAGAATATGGGTTCCCAGTGAAAAACGGTTAAGGATCACAAGAGATGTTAGATTCCTGAACGAATTCCAATGTAACGACGAGGAAAAGGACATCCTTACACCCCACACAAAAAACGAACGGTTTAACTTGTTGGATGATGACAATGCTTCAAATCAATCAAAAACAACAGACATCGGACCAAATCGAACTTCTCCTGTTGCTGAACATATTCCACATGACACACACCAAGAAGATTCAATTGTTGACGAAGAGACACAATTAAAGAGAGGTCCAGGGAGACCACGCAAAGTTTTAACTGGTAGACGTGGACGTCCTAGAAAACAATATAATATGGTTCCTGTGCGTGCAATCTCTGATAATGATCAACATGATAATCTAATGGATGATGACAGACAGAGTGAATGCAAAGAAAAATCTGATGAGGATGAAACTACGATGTATTCTTCTGAAATCACATTTTTAGAAGCCATTTCTGGGCCGAATAAAGCTGAATGGAAAGAAGCAATTTACTCTGAAATGAAGTCTCTTATCGAAAATGATACTTGGGATATAGTTGATGAACCAGAAAAAGCTAAAATCATAGGATGTAGAACAGTTCTATGCAACAAATTTAATTCTGACGGCACTCTACAACGACGTAAGGCAAGAGTTGTTGCGAAGGGGTTTTCTCAACGACCCGGTGTAGATTTCCAAGAAACGTTCGCACCAGTAGCGAGATTGAGTTCTCTTAGAACATTACTAGCTTTATCTGTGGAAAAAGGGATGAAGATCACTCAATTAGATGTATGTACAGCATATTTAAACGGTGATATCGATGCAGAAATATATATGCAGAAACCAGAGCTGTTATCAAAAATGCTTCAAAGAATGACTCAAGAAGAGAAGAATGATAATTTGAAACATAAAGCAAGGGTTATGCTGCAAAATTTACGAGGTGATCATAAAGTCTGTAAATTGAAGAAGGCTTTATATGGACTGCGACAAGCAGGTCGTATGTGGAATTCAAAACTGAACACAATTTTGAATGGACTCGGATTGAATTCAACGCAGTCAGATCCTTGTATATATACTAACAAAAACAATATGGACTTATTTGTGCTAGTTTATGTCGATGATATTCTCATAATCTCAAAAGATCAAGGGAGAGCAGATTTCATTATTAAAGGACTATCTGAACACTTAAAAGTCAGAAACCTTGGAAAGCCAAAGATGATTCTTGGAATTGAAATTCGACAAATTGAAAATGGACTATTCTTGACACAAGAAGGTTATATTCGTGAAATACTCGAAAAATATGGTATGGTGGAATGTAAAACTGCACGTACTCCAATGGCAGCTGGTTTAAAATTGGAACATAAGGAAACCAACGACGAAAATATCGGAAACCTACCTTTCAAGTCACTCGTCGGAGCACTTATGTATATAGCGGTTGGAACCAGACCAGACATTGCTCATACAGTTAGTTTATTGAGCCAATTTAATAATTCGTATGGAAATGAACATTGGACAGCAGCCAAAAGAATACTTCGTTACCTGAAAGGTACAATTGATTACGGATTAGCTTTCACCAATGAAGGAGGAGATTTGACTGGATATGTCGACGCAGATTGGGGAAGTAATATTGCAGATAGACATTCATTCACAGGGTTTTGTTTCATATTAAATGGCGCAGCCATTACGTGGGCGTCACAGAAGCAACGCTCAGTAGCTTTATCCTCTACCGAAGCTGAATACATGAGCATATCCGAAGCGGCTAAGGAAGCAGTCTATTTAATTAAATTCCTCAAGGAATTGGGTTTTGAAAAATCATCGAAAATAGTCATCTATAACGATAACCAAGGAGCCCATAAACTTGCGCGGAATCCTATTTATCATTCCAGGTCCAAACATATAGATGTACGATACCATTTTGTTCGTGAAGTATTGCAAAACCAACCTGTGGAATTGGAGTATTTACTTACGGAAATGATGATTGCAGATATCTTTACGAAACCTTTATCTGGACCAAAGCACAATCAATGTACAATAGGATTGGGAGTCACTCAATTCAACTATCGTAAAATTGAGGGAGAGTGTTGAGAGGACAATTTTCCGATGTTAATCTAGACAGTATTATTACGTCATTCATGACATGTTTTCTTTATATTTACTGAGTGGATGTTTACATTGTTTAATGTATTGTTACTCTTAAGCATGCAAAACTCACTGTTGTCCGTATTAATTAATTACTCAAATAAAATCGAATGCATCTTCTCAACGTAAAAAGCCTATTTTTTGTTGGTCTGCTAAATAAACCACACTCTGCTACCTATAACATTATTATTATTATTATTATTATTATTATTATTATTATTATTATTATCTTTACTAATTAACATTATAAAATCACTTTCTTTGTTATCGGACTCGGCTTAGTTTTTTAGCCTTAATTAACTTTTATTATTTCATTTTATATGTTCTCATCATTAACCCTGTTTTGGGCTTCGGCCTGTTGGGGGGTAACATGGGCTTCATCCTCTGGTTTATCTGGTGGACTATTCCCTATTGTTGTTACATTATAATCAATAATCAATAAATAGTTATTAACAAGCTTCATAATTGGATTCAAGTATGATATGTTAGTCCTCCATTTGATGGGAGGTTTAATAACGAATCCTCGCAGTGTTTTTATCAGGCTCTGAAAATTAAAATCTTTAATTTAAAAAGAGACCCTTAAATTATCATGATAAATACTAATCAGAGTATTAAAGAGAAACCTACTAAATATGGATTGAATATTAAACACATTTTTAAATAAATGAGAGTGATCCGAGCACTTAAAATTTCTAACTAAAAAATTCTTAAAACTGATAAGTTTGCGCTGGATTATGGAGATAGCTTGCATATTGCCGCCATACCAAATCTAAGCACAATAAACAAGCTTAGAAACGACAAAAGTTTTAAATAATAAAAGCAATATCCTAAGATCATTAAAAAAAATGAATGGTACGCTTAATTAAGTCCAGGCGGCGTGAGATATCCAACTGCATCAGTTCAATATGATTAAGAAAAGAGCAGTTGTCAGTAAGAACTCCCAAATCCTTAAGGCTATTAACTCTAGAAAAATGTTCACCAGCGATATCATAATCAAACAAAAACGGGGCTGTCTTATGATGAAAAGAGATAGCAAATGATTTCTGAGCATTAAGACCTAGCCCGTTATTAACCGACCATGACGAAACCACCGACAAAGATTCCTGCAAAATCGAGCAAGAAGTCCAGTATTCAACAACGAAAAATAGTTTAATATCGTCTGCATACAAAAGAATTTGGATTGGAGAATGTTCAAGTACGCACGGAAGATCTGCTATGAAGATATTAAATAGTAGCGGGCCCAGAGGAGAGCCCTGCGGGAACCCACTCATAATAGGATAAGCAGAACTTGAAGGACTTTGAAATCTAATTCTGAACTTTCTCCCCAACAACATGGAATTAAACCAGGTAATTGCTGTAGTTGCAAGGCCTACATGCTTCAATTTATCAAGCAATAGTTGAATGTTAACTCGGTCAAAGGCCTTGGAGTAGTCGTCAACCTGCTTCCTATTGTCCACATGCAAAGTAAGATAATGTGTGAAAGTCGCTAAGTTAGATTGCGTAGATCTCTTTGGTCGAAAGCCATGCTGTGTAGTAGCAAGGAAGGGTTCAACATGATGAGATAATTGGTCTGCAAAAGAGTTTCCAAAAGTTTTGCAGGAAACAGTAAAAACGTAATAGGCCTATAAATCTTTTTAGCTTTAACATTTGACTTCTTAAGTATAGGATGAATGAGAACTTGTTTCCATGCATACGGATAACATCCTGAACACAAGGAAACGTTAAATAAGTGAAGCATAGGCGCAAGTATCGCAGTAAGGCAACCTTTAAAGACATAGTCTGGGATGTTTGATACAATGCAGGCTTTTGAAGCAGACACCTTATGCGAACAATCAACCACTTGCTGTGCGGTAAACGGTTGGAAAGAGAAGTTTTTCTTAATTCCACTCCAACAATCGTTAAGCAAGTTGACGTCCACGGGTAAGCTAGCTGCATTGTTCATCGTAGCAGCGAAAGACTGACCAATAATAATAATAATAATAATAATAATAATAATAATAATGGAAATTGAAGGTTATTACTGGTAAATATCATTTTATGACTCCTAGAATATACAGTGAGTTTATAAACAATGTGTACAAACTTTTAGAGATAGTATAGGAACTTATTTTGAATATATTTTGCCAATAAACTGGAGATCACAAATGAATCCTTGATACAGTGCTCCCTCTACATAACGGCAATTCCATACAAAAAAATTTTTTTCCGGAAAATAAAAACGGCAGACTCGTTCATGGTTGGAGGTGATGACTGATAAATCAAAGTTATTTTATTGAATATCTACATCAATCATCAAATATTTACGTTTTCACAATTTCCAACCATAAATATAAACAATATTTTTAGATTTTAAGTAAATAATATCAAGAATGTCCCTATTTTATAATAATAATTCGATCCTAACTCCAGTAACGGATCAGATTGTGACGCACAAAATTTCCGTTTCACCTTGTCCCGACAACAGGAATTGGCAACAGTGGAAAATAAACATGGCGGCTGCTTTGCCACGATTTCTCGCACAGATGATTAAGAAAAATCATTAAAGAAAGCATTAATCGCATTCAAGACCAGTCTACTTTGCTTGCTTTCCTCGCTTATCTTGTTTAAATCACTTTCAGTGACGTCATTTTGAGGAAAGCGAAGTTCTCAAAAGTGACTTTTCTGAAAGCGAGTCAGTACCCACTTTTCCCCCTGTATTTGTCACAGATAACAAATAACACAGATGGGACAGCTCTAATTGATCCAATGCTATTTCTTGACTCGCCATCACGTGACTACGATCACAATGCCACCAGGCGTAAAGGAAGGAAACTATATCATCTTCCATAGGAGCCAACGGTTTAACCGATCAAATTTATGAATTATTTCAGCTTTTATTTCAATTTTGCAGATTCCCGTTTTTATTATTTTGGCATGAACACTGCTTGAACTACAGTTTTAGAGAGGTTTCAGTTATTGTAAGTGGGCATTTTTTGTTTTATAAAAATAATCCGCAAGCTTCGTCAAATGATGGCCGCAAAAACTTCATTATACATGTAATCACACAAGAAGGAATTTTTTTCATTCATCACAGACAAAAAAGTTTTGAGTAAATAGAAAATATAATTTTTCTTGTTCCAATAAATTTGAAATATACAAGCAGTTTAAAGCACAATAAAATGAAATTTTAATATTTTCATAAAATAAATTGAAAAAAAAACCATGATATAAAAATATTAAATGAAATTTGTCTTGGTAAAAAAATTTGACAACTTTTTGGCAATTAAGAAGAAAACTGCATATATTGATAAAATTATGTAAGTGGCAAAATAATTAATAAATGGCAAAAAATTGTAAAATTAAAAATTATAAAGTTCGTTTAAATTATTTGTAAGCATCTCGGCAATACTTTGATAAAATTAAACTATTCATCAATAATTTAAATACTTTAGTGCATACGTGTGCATCTCATTTGCAATAATCAAATTTCGTTTGTCCACGACTTTTAATATTTCTTGATTAGCATCCATTCTTTCCATCTCTCCTGTTATCTTACGAGCTAAGACAGGAAAAAAAAAAAAAAAAAAAGGGACAGAGCAAAATAAAAGAAATAGCCAATACTCAGATGATGTGTGCATTCATCCTCCTCCAGCTACTCATGTGCTTCAACAATGGGTGAACGTATGTTTTACCACAGAATAAGGAATACACAGAAACGACAATCCGTGAACGACAATATGGGGAAAAAATGGAAAGTGGTCACGTGACAGTGATCGACCTGCTTGCAGCGGTTCCCATAGGTATACCACACACAAAAACATTGAAATGAGTAGCAGGTAATATTCGTCTTCGCATTTTTTGGAGAATATGTGAATATTTACGATAAAAGAGACTGAATACAGGTAGGTAATTATTCACAAGCATGTTTATAATGTTGATGTAGGTGAATAATATTATTTAAAAATAGATAAAATTTATTTAAAATCATTTTCAGTGACTGCAGAAAACAGTTCACTACAGAAGAAGCAGATTACAGGTTGGAAAATATTCATAAATATATCCGCACTGATGAGCACCTCTCACTTATGTCCCTTGATATCACCAACTTATACACTAACATCCCTGTCACCCCCACCCTTTCTATACTACAGCGTCTGTTACTTGCTGCGTCTTTCCCTAAACCCGATACTATTGACCTACTAGCTATCCTCTCTGTAATTTCTTGGCAGAACTACTTCTCCTTTAACAACTCCTACTATTCCCAACCCACAGGACTAGGAATGGGATTCCCACTCAGCAGTTTTCTGTCTGAGGTATTCCTACAGCACCTGGAATTAACATATGTTACCCCCCTCCTTAATAATCCCTCTGTCATCGCGTATTTCCGATATGTTGATGACATCCTCATCCTCTTCGATTCCCGATCCACTACCCCCACTAATATTGTTAACATTTTTAACTCCTTTTCCCCACATATCCAATTTACTTTTGAACTAGAAACTAACCGATCCATCCCTTTCCTTGATATCCTCATTACCAACAACCCCCACACTAACCGCCTCTCCTTTTCCATCTTCCGTAAACCGACCACATCCTCCAACTTAATACACCATTCCTCCTCACATCCCCCCACCCACAAACAAGCCTCATTAAGATTCTTAATTGACCGTGCCCTGAAGCTCCCCCTCAGCCCCCTATCCAGATCATCCGAACTCCGCATAATCCGGAACCTCGCCCATGCCAATGGATATTCGACCTCCATGTTCTCCCGTATTCTTCACCGCCGCAGACGGGCCCTCTTCTCCCCCTCCCCTCTTGTTTCGCCCCTTCCCAAGAAATGGACGTCCTTATTGTATCTGGGCCCTAGTTTCTCCCAGCTCTCTAACTTCCTGTCGTCCCTTGGCCTTCGAATATCTTTTCGTACTCCTACACCATCAGCCCGCATCCTGAACCCACCCGCCGCCGTCACCACCGACAAATATTCCCAATCCGGAGTTTACCGCCTGAATTGTGTGTTTTGCGACAGATTTTATGTAGGATTATCGACCCGCAATTTTGCAGTATGATTCAAAGAACACATTGACTCGTATAGAAAACGAGATCGTATTTCCCACTACGCAAACCACCTCGAAGATTCCAGACACGCTTTAAAGACGCAAGAAGATGTTATGTCTGTCCTACATATCTGCAATAGGCCAGAGAAAACTGCTACCCTCGAAGCGATCGAAATATTCAAGGCCAAGAAATCCTCCCCCCACCTGCTTCTCAATTGTCAAACAGACTTTAATGTATATGCAATACTTAACTTTTATCCGATCTATTATGATCCCTTTTTTCTCGGTTTCTTTATTATGGTTTTTGTTTTCCTTTGCATTTTGTTATTTCTTGCCTGTTTATTTTTCTGTAAATCCTCTTGTAATGTTTATTTTTCTGTAAATTTATAAAAATTAGCGTTTACACCCTTTTTTTCTATTGGCCATTATATTTCAAAAATCTGTGCTTTTTCTATTTATCCTGTTGGCCATTATTTCCTCTTTAATTCTTTTGTATCCTATTGGTTCATGTATATGCATAATTTGTACCACTGTTCTGTATATAAAGGCTTGCATGACACTTTCTTTCTAATGAGTTTTTCTGTTTTTGTCTACATTAGCTAGCCATACCTTTCACTTTTACCAACTCGATAAAGTGTAGGGGATGAGATTTTTTCTAAACCCACATTTTACATGATGCTCTACAACTTTCTAAATAACACATGGGGTCTAACCCCTACCCCTACAAAATTAAAATTTTCAAAATTTATCCCTTCACCTCCAGGGACGCGAAATGTTTTTATTCTGAATTAGGGGACATTAAAACCAAATAATCAATATTCATTTTCCCCCAATCTGCTCCCCTAGAGTCGTTATTTGGACCTAAAGACGGGACACCAATTATGAAACACCCTGTATTGCATTTCTCCATATTGACTTTCATTATCAATTGTTTTTAAGTTTTATTTTATTGTTTCTATTTTTTAATCAAAAGGAGTTACTATTTTTAATTAGTTATTCAATATTCCAACTCCTACTCTTATATAATTATTAAGCAATCTTCTCATTAACTCGTTTGCCAGATGCTAATCTTGTACTGTTTATATAGCTTGATTAAATGTTTTCACACGCACACAACATGGAGCGGACTCGCCCAATATGACATCTTATTGGCTTGGAGGCTTCAGATGGGCGATGCATTCCAATGTACGAAGGGAGTTCAATAAGCAATGCAACACATTTTTTTCTGAAACACGAGGTTGTTTTATTCAGCATTCAAATACACCATGTTATTCACCAATCTTTTAGCTACACAACATTATTTTTCAACGTAATCTCCATTCAATGCTACGGCTTTACGCCACCTTGAAGTGAGGGCCTGTATACCTGCACGGTACTATTCCACTGGTTGATGTCGGAGCCAACGTCGTGCTGCATCAATGACTGCTTCATCATCCGCATAGCGCATCCCACGGATTGCGTTCTTCATTGGGCCAAACAGATGAAAATCCGTCGATCTGCTCGAATGAGAGTGTTCGCATGTTCCGACATTGCAGGAGTCACAGCTGTGCATGACCGGCCAGCTCGCGGGAGTTCAGACAGTTTTGCTTGACCTTGTGGCGATGATGACACACGCTTTGCCCAACGACTCACCGTGCTTTTGTCCACTGCCAGATCACCGTAGACATTCTGCAAGCGCCTATGAATATCTGAGATGCCTGGTTTTCCGCCAAAAGAAACTCAATCACTGCCCATTGTTTGGAACGCACCTCCATTGTAGACGCCATATTAACAGCTCACCATAGCGCTGTCACATATCGAACGTCAATGAAACTTTATGAGACGAAGCGGAAATGTTTGAAAATGTTCCACAAGAAACATCCAGTTTTTCCAACCAAAATTGGCCGAAAAAAAAAATGTGTTGCATTACTTATTTAACTCCCCTCGTACATTCGTCATATATTTCTTGTAAACGGACAGCAAATCTCCTTTCTTTCAGTGAAACTTTGGGAACGTTAATCGAATGAATCAGCAGCAGCAGCTCAACAACAAGCTCAGAGGTATTCATCAGCAGTAAAGAAAATAAACACATTTCGAACATTCAGGTGTTCTCCCATCTCTCTCCCAACCTCTCGCACGGTTGCTCAATGCAGAAAAAAAAACAATATATTAAAAAAAAACACATAAAACTCAACAACACACACTGGAAGATGCCACAGCTTCTCGGAAATTCTCCCAGAAACAATGTTCTTACTCCTTAACAATGACGAACCCTGTTGCACGACCAAAGTCGCGAACAGCGATCGTCAACAAACAATTAAAATGAATATTTTTTTTATAAAAACAGCTTTTAATCGACAAATAACTTAAATAAATTACTAAACGATTCAATTGAATTGTGGTGATTAAACGTGAAATGTTTTCACGGGAGATGATGCTCAGCTCGAAGAAAGTTGTATTTGTATCGTCGTAATTTAGTCATATGAGTTATCTAATCTGTAAGTGTTGAATGCAGCGTGTTGAGTGCACCTCTGAACTCTGAGCAGGTCTGATTAGCGTTGTGTTGCTCAAGTGCATAGAGTGTGTTGTTGTGCAGTGCCTCCACATGAAGGAGCAAGCGGTCAGCTGCTGTTTGCGGCTTAAAGGTGCGTTCCCATAGCTCGCTTGAGCTTTAAAGCGAAGCTTGAGCTTTGAAGCAAATTCTTCTCGCTAGAAAAATATGGTTTGAAAAATTCAGCTTCAAAAGCCAAGCTAGCGTTGAAGCTATCCCATAGCTAAAGCGTCTCGCGAGAAATCGCAGGTGGGAATTCAAAAAGACATGGCGCCTCTTAATGCACGAAAAAATTTGTTGTTACAGAGAAAGGGTTTAATTTTAAGAAGCTATTAATCGTAAAAGTATTTTGTAAAAAGGAAAACATATTTCCACTTTAGCAATACGTGATATTTATTTTACTTTCGCTGGCGCTACAATAAATGGAATAAATAAAATAAAACAAAACCAATTAAATTTAAATAAACAGAACTGTTAATTAATTAAATAAACTTAAGTAATAAATAAAGTAATAATACACAAATTAATAAAATAAAATGAGCAAAATAACAATTAAATATATATAATAAATTCAATAAAGACTATAAACTAATTAATGAATATAATGTATAATAAATGAATAAAATGAAAACAAAATAAAAGTAATATAAATAACAAATTAAAAGTTATATCAAATTAGCTCAATCAAATGTAATATAATAAATAAAATTAAATAAATTAATAAAATAATAAATAAATAAAATAAATAAATAAATATTTAATAAAAAAATTTTAAACCAT